>JANHGN010019682.1:172551-216781 GCA_024605025.1 Megaceryle maxima | reverse complement strand
TAATCTGTAAAAACTTTTGAGAATTGTCACATTTTTTTCCCCCTGTTGAACTTGGGGAATTTTTATAAAAAAAGGAATAAAGATGAAAATTGGTTTTTTTTTTTTTTTTTTTTTTTTTTTTTTTCCTCTATATATGGCTTTCACAGGAAAATAAACTATAAATAATGAAAAAATCCCTCAGCAGTGGTATAAATCTGGGTTTGCTGTGAGACTTAGCCTGAAAAGTCATTGGCGGGCTTGAAAAGATAGCTGGATGATTTCTAAATATGAGGGATTGGGGTTATACCATTTCCAGTAAGATTCTGATTCATAATCCTTTCTTTTTAATTCTGTTTCTTTTTCCAAAGCTTTAAGAACATAAGAAAATCTGTTGGTAGTTTAGTTTTGTAATTTTCAAGTCCCCCGATTAATTAGGCATGCAATATAAATGAGTACAACACAAAAGTAAATGTGTGGGAGGCTGATGAGATCATAGTTCTACTGCAGTTGGTTTATTTAATTCTCAGTGAGTCTGAAGTTTGTGGAGCTGTCAAACATTTTTTTTAATCAGGTCAAGGGAAAAAAAAAAAGTTAGGATTCATAGAGAAGAAACCATACAACTGAAGTCTATCTCTGAAACTGTATGCTTCTGTTATACACAGTTTGTAATATTCAAGCTGCTATTAAACCAGGATGACTGTATGGGCACTGTAGGCTTATCTTCCAGAGAAGAAATGGTTCATGGCCACTGGATGTGAGAAGGACTCTTGTACTAGCTGGTGGGCTGTCTCCAGCTTATAAGGAAACAAAATGACTGGCACAGATGCTCAGCACTACCCCATCCAAGCTGTCCAATTTCTGCTGTAGAATAAACACCAGCGGCCCAGAATAGGTGATGGAGTCCATCAGCCTAAGCAAGCCAAAAAAACCCTGAGGAAGGAAACATCCCTGCTTTGTTTCGGTGCTAAGGTGAAGTTCTACTCTCGTTTACTTGTGTGGTACCAAATGTGAACCTCAACAGTAATCTCAACAAAATCAATAGACTAATTGCAGAGAAAAGTGTTACCCAATGGGAATAATGATTGGCAGAATTTTGCCCTTAGAATGCAATTAAAGTTATTTACCAGATTGCTGTTTTCAGCATCTTTCTTATGAACTAAGTTCAAGAAACAATAACAATTACATATCTCTCAAAAAGTGTGATTTTCAGAACAGTAAATAGCCAGACTTCATGTGCACTCCATTGAGCACCTGTAGGAATTCATCCAGGCATTTACACCATGCAGGATGAGATCCAACAAACTTGCCCTGCCGTGACTGCTGGAGACATGTGACACTCACCAGTACACTTAGCAAAATTTTGATAATTTATAACCTGCCTTGTAAAAGCTGCTTTTACTTGCCTCAGCTGAATAATGCCTACCTTTGCACCAAAAGCCTCTTCTAGCTAATTAAGCTGGTTTCTTCAGAAGAATTTCCTGACCATTTGGTCACATCTCCATTCAGTACAACACACAAGCGGAGAACTCATTTGAGTAACTCATGATCAGGGAATCTGGATGAAATCATTTAAAATGAATATGTGTTTAAAGAAGTGATTAAATACTGAAATTGTTCAATGAAAATTCCATATACCAAATGGTGAGATATAATAGCTATCTGATCTGTTAAAAGGAAAAACCTTTTAAACTAATCGATCTTCTGCACAACAATTTATGTCAGTGCCTTTTAAGATGATCCCTTCTTAAATGGGTAGCTGACAAAGAAATATATCTGATACAACTGCTAAATGAATAGATTTGCAATGTGCTAAGGCAATACATTTAAGAGGTCTTTCATGTATTTTGAGAAGAGGTTAAAAATCCTGGCAGCTCTTAAAAAGCGGATTCTTAAGTGGTGTACTTTTTGTGCCATAAGATTATGATTAAATTGGATAGCACCGTTACAGCAAGACATGGTTTCTCTCCTTCTCACAACTTTCTTTTCAAATGAACCAGGCAAAAATGTTGGGCTTTGGTTTTGCTCTGAAAAAAAAAAAAATAAAAAAAAAGAAAAAAATAAGAAGCACAAGCACATTTTAAAAAGGGGCAGCTTGTCTATAGCAGTTTTACAAAGCCTGGAAGCAGTACCTCATTCCCACTCATTCATCCCGTCCATCGTGGTCTTGTCCATATTATTTAGTTTCTGGCTGGCCTCCAGGACAGGCTGATGAAGCTTTTGTTCGCATGATTTTCTTTGGCATTCCATCATCCTTAAATGTAAAGAAGTATTAAAAAAATATTGGAGCTTAGTGGTTCTTTGTTCTTAAGAGAAAAAAAAAAGAGGTAGTATCATCACCATTTCAAGAGCATTTTAGTCAATAATATATTGTAAATTTCTGTCTCTAAAAAGTAATACAGCGATGCATCCTGTGACTCCTGTCATACCTCTCGTATGCTATTTATTGTGAAGAATAGTGTAAGATGGGAAAACAACTACAATTTTTCATCATTATGTTTGCAGACAGTGACTGGTAAAAGGTGGGGAGTCTTGTATTACATGTTCCTGCATATTCAAGTACATATGCTACATTATACATAACATTGAACCAGGAAACATCTGTCCTGAAGAAAAGGGAAAAAAGCATCATCAGAATTTGCTTCCTTGTCTGCTTCCAGAAATAAGCACTGAAGTATGACCCCTTGTTGGGGTAGACTGCGAAACACTGGTCTCACGGAGACTGACGGGCATATTTACCTAGAGGTAAATCCTATTGAGGATCTATAATTTTCTCCTGTGAAAAATGAGTTAACGCATGGCTATAACTCAAAATATATCTCTGTACTTAATGAGAAACCACATACTGCTCACCAGTATGTCTCCATCCAAGCCTGGGCACATCATCTTTTTAAAATCAAAGAACAGTTGAGATTTAATGTTCACCAGTAAATTTCCACTCTGCTCCCTTTAGGAGAAAGCTTCCGATTCGCAGACATCTTTATATGCCTATAACTCTTTATTTTTAGTGTCACTATATTACCTATGAGGTCTCATCATAGGGGTGGGAAGCTATCTAAATAAGGTGAACATGCAGGTCTAAAAGATGATTTTCTAATCTCAGGGTAAGACAGGCAAGAATATAGAAATAAATAAAAAAGAATGGGTGAGTATGAGAAAGCAATGAGGTGATATTGATTAACATGGTATGTAGTACATCTCAGTGTGCCCATAGCCAATGAAAAACAAAGTCATTTCAAGAAAAGCGAGGTTTGAGGGACATTCTTGAGGAGTAGTAGTTATTTTTTCTTATGTTTATGGGGAGGCTCCTGCAAAGAGGGAGTGATAGTATGGAAGAAAGCATGAAAGTGCCAACTTGAAAAATGAACATTTTAAAAATGGAGTTTAGCAGTATGATCTGGTCGGAGGTGGGGATGCAACATGACTTTGGAGGAGGAAACAACAAGTTTGTGTTTGACACGACAGGGGAAGCAAGAGAAGTAATACGAGCAAGACAGAGAATTAAGAACAGCATTTAGCTGGAGGCAGGTTTGCATTGATAATGCCCAAGAGAAGAGTACTGCAGAGGCTGAAATTCATGGTGAAGAGAACCTGGGTTAATGTCTAGCTGGTTTTGTATTTATAATACTTACGCATCCTAGTCATGCTGAGCAGAAAATATCTGCAAGATTTTACCCAGAAAAGAGCTAGAAACTGATGGAATGACAGCATGATGGTGTCGTCCACAGCATTCATGGAGAACAAAGCTTTTTATTCAGATGATGCTTACATGCAGGTTATGTCATCTGAAGCAAGAAAGTGTTATGTGATAATAGAAAATGAGTGACGAGACATAATGTGTGGCTAATGTGGTTAATGCCAAAGGAAAATGTCAGCAACCAAAATGAGAACAGTGTTTTCTCCCAGGTACACCCTAATGAATGGACAATGCGTTTGTCAGCTGCTGAGTGGATTAGCGTGTAAAGTGACATTGAGAGGTCCATTTTTTTTTCTGCTTATCATCTGTTTTGTCATGATATCACTGCAGAGGTTACTGCTTGGCCACACCTAGTCCCAGTGTCATGGGCAGAGGAGGTGGTGCCATCTCTGTGCAAGCTGTCAGAGGGGCTGAACCCAAGAGACAGGTGGTCATTGCTGTCCCCTGACTGGCTATAGCCCTCAGGAATCTGATGTGACCTTGGCCCAGCATCACTGTCCCCATGCCTCATCCTCTGTGCTGTCATGTCTTGGCCAAAAATAGCAATGCAGGTGATTTTATTTAAATCCATGGATAGGACAGATGATGCAGCACTTTGGAGTGCTAGAAGCATCTCACCAAGGTTACAAGGATTTATAGGTTGGGGGACAAGTGCACAGATATTCTACATAGTATGAAGCATGCATGAAATTCAGATAATCCAAATGACAAGAGTGCAAAGAGGAAAATCCTTAGGGGCAAATTAATAGAGAGATTAAAGATGGCTTCTCTGATTACTGTCTGCATTGCCAACGTGCTAGAGAGAGGCATTACAGAAATTGACATACAAGACAGACTGTCCTCAAGTGAAGACTGAATGGTATTCTTCAAAGCAAAAACAATGTTTGATAAAATTTCTCACTTTACATTGTGCGTCCCACTTTCTAGTAAACTAGTGTGCATGGGATACCTGTAAGGGATTTTCCAGGTAAAGAATATGAAATAGGATCCTTCCTCAGCAGAAAGCCAAGAATTAATTAACCCTTTGTATTTATACAAATATATGGATGTAATGTTCCAAGACCTCAGTAAAGACTTAAGGCCCAGCCTTGACAGATGCAGAAGAGAACGACATGCCTTCTAAATTAATATTTTACACTGTGACAAAGCATGTAATGCACAGGATAAGTAATTTCTCTATTGTAGCTTTTATCATGTAATTGTCCTCCTCGTATAACCCTTAGCAGGTGAGGTGGCACAGTGAGTATCTCCCCAAGTGTTACATGACTGTGTTGGATATGAAAAGAATACTGGCTAGGTCAGATCCTGAAAGGAGTGATACTCAGGGAGACACAAGGCTAAACTAGCAAAGGGGTAGGGACAATTTCTCTGTTCATACTAACTTTAAAAAGCAAGAAATCTTCTGAGCAGATGAATTACACCTTGGCCTCTCGAATGGGAGACTGAATGGAGGACAGTAATAGGTATGCATGAGTAGACATCTCTGTGTGTCTGAGCGTGCCCACATAAGGAACCACATTTCTTGCAAAGATAATTTCAAAATTATATAGGATGTTACTGATTTCTTTGCTTTAAAGGACTCATCTCACATTAGCCAACAAAGAGCAAAGCTTTCCAATGAAATTATGTGAGAGAACTGAAACAATATATATTTCTAGGGGTTTTATCTTAATACTTGTCTTGAATGGAAAATGAAATGCATTGCAGACTCAGGACTATCTGATTTACACAGAATGTGCCAAGCAGAGCGGTAGGGCATCATTGTTCTGAAATATTTGTCTTACATCTTATTTTTTAAATCCTGCATTACATTAAGACAGGTTAAATACGAAAACCAAGTAGTGTCTGGGTTATATCTTTTACATTTTACATTTTAATGAAATCTAAATTCTATTGTAGATGCACATTTTAATGAAATACAGTTTTTTACACTAATAGAAGAATAGCTGATACCATACTTAACATATTGCACAGACAGGCTCATTGTGTAGGCTAAGAGTTCTGTTCATGGCAAAGAAAATTGATGAAAAGCCACATTTGGTTCTATGGGAATGTTTCCATCTTGCCTCCATACTGAGATCTCACTTTGGTGTCCCGTTAGGCAAGGGAAGATCTCCTTCCTCAGCCCCACAACATACCATGGCCAAAACTGATGCTCTGCTCCTGTCTTTGAAAACTTACGCAGAAGCATGTTTAGAAAATACAGAAGAGGATTGTTCACAGGTTTTGTTTTGCAAATTCTAGTACAGACCAGCCTCCCAAGTAGCCTGTTTGTATGTTTGTCTGTAGGTATGTATGGGTGTTCTGAGGTAGGGCAGCCACCAGGACCCTGTGGTGAGAAGGAGAGCAGTACCTCCACCAGCAGCTGTCACTCTGATGCACCATGGATTGCATCTCTGAGCAGCTTCAGCAGGAGCTCCCAGGCTCTGTCTGTCTTCACAGGAGTCAGACTCAAAAGCCCACGTATGAATATTTAAACAAAAGGCATTAACAAACCTGCCTGGGAAATGTAATAAGAATGTCTTTTTGAAGAAAATATGCTGCCAAAATGACAGATCCCCACATTTTTCACCTCTCCAGTTCTAAGTGCTCTTAGTATTAATTTGTGAATTATGGTTTCTAATGAAAATAGTACTTTATGCAGTATGGATGATATTATATTTTCTTAATCTATTTTACAGAAGTCCTTCTGTTGTTCAGGCTGTTCTTATTTAAAAGCTAAGGCTTGTTTTGTATTTCACTGCCTGTCGCCAGCTTGCTGACAGAAGTAAAGGCTATGAATTTGTTAGACCCTATTTTATAATATATTCTGTTTATCATCATTTCTTTTTCATTATGGTGGTGTTATTTTCACCGCTGTACTGAAGGTGCTGTCAAAATTTCCATTATAAATATTGTTTCCGAGGGGTTTTTAAGTCTAAGGGTTCTGTATTAAAATTCTCTCTGGCTGAAATTTGGCATGCAAGTCTCGGTAAAGAAATGTTTTCTTTACATGCAGCTTAAATTGGCTTAGTCATCTTTTTAAAAGAAATTTGCATGTAAGTATCAGGAACCACACTTATAGTACAGTCTCATATATTTAAATAACAACAAAATAAACACCTATTTATACAAAATGTTTCTGAATTTCAATAGGTAGTAGTCTACTACCGCTAAAAGATACGGAAGGAAAAAAAACCCTGATAAAATACACCTACTCTGTAAGTACACATTGACAATTCTGTGACTTACAGGTTGCTACAGTAGATTTAGACAGTAATGAGAAAAGATGCTGTGTTTGACGGAGATGTGATGCAAAAATGTAGAAGTTAGTAATGGCAGAATAGATGTATCATCATACCAGCTCCAGACAGGCCCTTGGTTTTGAAGGGGTTCTGTTGACACAAGCTAGAGCAATCTTTTAGTGACCTCTTATTTCATGAGACATTCAAGATGCTTAGTCAGAGTTTCTTTACATTTTAATTTATAGAACCTAATTTGTTCTGTCATTTCTCTGCCTTCACTGACTTCTCAGGGATGCTACACCTGTCTGATGCTTATTTCCATTGTAGTACCTTGTTACAGGCTCTTTCCATGGTTTAGTTCAGCCACTCACTTCAAGATCTCATGGTTACTACTTTTCCTGCTATAAATTTCATTAAATGGCAGAAAAAGTAAACTGCACTCTTAAAGAAAACGATTTAAAAAAAAAAATTAAAAGGTTCAAAATATGAAAAATAAAGTGTAGGACGTGCATCAGACAGTACTCATAGAATAACTGTTACACAAAAATGAAGAAAGAGATGTTTCTCATGCCTTGATTTCTGGCAGTGTGCAGCTTTCTTTAAAAAAAAAATAAATAATAAGGCATGGTAAGAGGTTTGAAAAGGGGTGATTTTTCTCCCCAATTTGTTCTTTGCCTCACCCGTGGCCCAATGAGCCCCAAGATGAAGCACTGTGGGCACCTGCCTGTGGTGCAAAGCTCTGCCTTCTTTCAGTCCTGTATGTTAAATACAGCCTAGAGAGGATCCATCCAGAGCTCCAGAAATCTTCAGAAACTTCTTTCTGATGGTTTGACAGTTTGAGGTTCTTGTAGTTTACTTTTTTTTTTTAATTATTAATTTATTTTTTTTCTTTAATAATGATTACAATGTCTGTAACTGTCTTTGGAGACTATGAAGTTTCCATGGCTTGGAGCATATGCAATATCTTGCCTGATTAATATCAGTATATATGTGTGTACGTGTGTGAGTCTAATTTTTTTTTTCAAAGATGGTTCATTACAGAAAAAATCTCCAGTGACTAAAGTATGTAAGAGCTATTATGTTTGTTAACAGAGGTAGAGGGGAATATAGTGGCAATATATGGGAGGGATGAGACTACTAACCCTCTCTGCAGTCCATCCCCCCTGTTTTCCTCTAGACGCTACAAATGCCCAGCAGCTAGAAGGGTATGGGGCTACTATATGCAACAGCATCCTCTGATGGGGCAGATCCTGCTCTGGGCTTGACCCAGAAAACCTCATAGCAACAGCACTGCAGTGGCAAGACACCAAACTCCTTTTTACCATTCCCACCTGAAATACCTACACAATCTCTCAGGTCCTTCAGTTAAGTAATAATTCACAGTGTATGAAGAAGAGTAATTAAGATAATCCTGAAAGATAGAAAAACAGCAAAGGTGCAAAAATACCCAATTACTGAGCATTTATTTAGGACAAATCAGTTCTATATAATGGCCAAGTGTGGTAAAAGTACATTTTACTTCATGTATGTACACAAATAACTCTACTTTGGGGAAATTCACAGGTTAAGTTTAATCTTTCCCTAGAACCATTCTGTGAAATGACTGATAGTTTAATTCATTCCCCCCTATATGTCCTAAAGTCAAAAATAATAAAAGATAGTCTTATGCAGTGTCAGC
Organism: Megaceryle maxima; assembly: GCA_024605025.1. Lineage (NCBI taxonomy): Eukaryota > Metazoa > Chordata > Aves > Coraciiformes > Cerylidae > Megaceryle > Megaceryle maxima. Next base: position 208,206 of record JANHGN010019682.1, on the reverse strand, counting down.
AAGGTAAGATACTGTAGTATGCGTTTTATGGAGTAGATAATAACAGAGCATTACAGAGTCTTTCAAGTCTCTTCTCCTTCAAAAGCCAGTCTATATTAACATATTTTACAAAAAAGCAAATTCTTTCATTTTTAGAAGCTGCATTGTAGTACTGAGTTTCAGTGAAGAGCCCAGGTGTATAAATAGAACTGTAATGTTGCCTTTTGAATAGTAATTTATTTAATCTTTGAAACATATTGCATACAGGTATATAAGTAAAGAGAGCAAATGCACAAATCTAACAGTAAAATCCAGGTGGATAAGTATAGAGCTATAGTTAGTTCTCTGCAGAATACCACAGGCTCATGGGACTAACACCATGTCAATAGAGCACTTCTATGAGTCATTTTTTCATTTTCTTTTGCAAGAGAGGAATGAAAAAACTCAGGTAAATACTGCAGGGTCATCTCTAGGAATTAAATTCTTCTGATATGTGGACCTAAATCTAAAGATGTCTCCATAACTTTACTCCTGTAATGGTTAAAAATTTTCCCATTTCCAGTTCCATTTATTAATGAACATTTTATTCTTTTTGTTTTACTCTTGTGCCAATATTGTCTTTACATTAAGCAGTGCTTCTTCCTTCCCAGTGTTAAGCTCTGTGCTGTGTTCAGGCAGGAGATCACGTCCCCTCTCAGCCTTTCGGCAGTGGTAGATTGTTCCATTCTGTTACCTGTGGGCATGCTTTGAACAGGAGTACAATGAATTTGTCCCTTCTTTCCAAACACCAGCTTAAAAGTTGGCTTCCTGCCACTTGTCACTCAGAAAGGAAACGCAAGAGTGGTTGAAATTGCACAAATGTCTCTATTACTGCTCAGCTTGTTTGCCTATCCCTCTGGTGACCAGCTGACAAAAAACTGTAGTACGCAGGAAAAAATTGACCACATTTAACATTCAGGTACACTTGTGTCCACCTTAGCAACCCCACGGACTATTATAAAAAATATTTTCACTATTTCTACTCTTAATCATAGTAGAACTGTAGCCAAAGACTAACCCTGTTTTATTACCTACAGTTTCTTGCAGGAGGCCGAGATTTCCATTTAGATGTTCCTTCAGGAAGATATCTGAGTGATGCCCAACACACTCCAGTACTGGAGGACCCGGTGGAGGTTGCAGCAAGTATCATTTTAGCTTACTATAGGATGAACATCAATAACTGTTTCTCTGTCCAGATTGCTATTTCCTTCATATGACACTTTGTGGAGGTTGCATTATTCATTCCCACAAAGACACAGGTGCAGCAGGTTCAGTGCCAGTGAGTTCAATACGGTGTGATAAAGTCAAGTCAAAGCAACTAATCAATTTTGGATGTAACGTACAAAATCCTCCAAGAAAAATAAAACCCAAAGTTAATTTACTCAGTCATCATCACCATCAATTATATATACAGCATGTTTAATATTAATTGCTGCTGTGAAAATACTAGGCTTCTCTTTCTTTATAAAAATAAAATAAATATCTATGCTTCTCAAATATAAGAGGTGCAAACCAAAATTGCTGTTCTGTGTACAGATACTTTGCATCTTTAGTGGATCAAAACCCAAGGATCTAGATCTTTCAGTTGGAAGTTTGAAATCCAAATCCAAAAGAAATGCTTCCCATGCTCCACCTCTCTCACCTGTTAGAGGAATGCTTGGATAGCGCAAGCCTGGATTCAAAGCTTGGGTTCAGATCCAGGCTTTTGGCTTGAGACCATCTCTTAAAAGTAAAAATGAAGCAACCTCAAAATATACAACCTCTATTTCTGCCACATGAGTTAAAGGAGGAGAGAATCGTTCCCTAATGACCCTGACCCAGCATAAGTGCGAGCCTGCTTAAGATGCTGTTTTACCACTTAGGAAAATTTATGGTGCTGTAAGTACTGAACATTTGGTCACAGCACTTTCACTATAGGTTTGCCTAATGAGTCTGTAATCATCATCTTTTCGTTGAGGATTTTCATCCCGCCAGGGTTGGTCTGACATTCACCGAGGCGCTCACATTTGTTAGGAGGAGGAACCCCACAGCAAAGAGATGCTTGTGGCAGCAATTAGGCAATGCTGGCAGGGGTGGCGGGCAGTGGGGGGCTGCAGCTGGGACCCAGCACAGCACTGGGACCCTCTGGAAGGGGAAGGTGAGCTAATGTGAAGTGCCCTTACGCCACTACCACTTGTATTGCTCACACTGTGTATGGTGAAACTGGGTCTAAGGTTTTCATTTTGAAAAATGTATAAGTTTACTGACAAATATATCCCATTAAAGGTGCGCATACATATGCAACTGGGCAGAAAAAAAGAATATTTAAACTCTGATGTTCAAAGACGGTATGGGTGTCTCACTTCCTTTTTCAGAGTCCTGACCCTCCCTGAACTGCTGCAAATATATTCCAAACACTTCGAAAACAGCATAAAGTTGTTGAAAGCATATTCTGTAGAAAGGTGACCTCAAAAGTAAACCATCGCCACAGGCAAAAGCACGTTACCAGGAACTCCTAAGAGACAGGGGACTAATTCTTCCCTTCCTCAGGCTGGTTTTACACCAAAGCATTTCTGCATATCCTACTGGAATGGTGATTTACACCACGATGGCAGGGCTGGTATTTGTCAATAAGAAGGATGTTTATGAAATAGGAAACCTGTATCTCCACCCTCTTGCACTGGGTGGCATTTCCAGCAGTGGGCAGAACACGCAGGCAGGGACAGGAGCACTCCTGTCCTGCAGTGTGGGGGCACTGGAAAGGTTGCAATGTGCTTGTGAGGTAAGCAGAAATGATGCCACTGACATCACCTCTCCCACTAAATTTTGAAGAAAAATTACTGTCTTCAGCCTGCACTGCAGCTTACTCCAGCCCTTGCTGGTGGAGAATATTTTAACATTATAATTGTGTTAGAAGAGCATTTTTCTTTGAGGAGAAAAGTACTGTAAGAATCAAAGAGGGTCTTTTTAACATCTAGATTTAGTATCTTTAAAATGTCTTTTCATTATTTCATTCCATACCTTTTGGCCATCTGCTTTTGCATTGCACAATAGTAGTGCTCACTAAGATATGATATTATTTTGACGTTGCAATGTACGACACAAATCTAACTGCTTGTTATGAAATTTGTTCAGCATGAGTTCCTCAGAGACACCAAAGCAAATTCATTCAATGTTTCATGGTTGCCAAATTTTATTACTCTCCCACCCAAAACCCAAACCTTCCTGTCAAAGAATTATCACCCAGCTGTCAACAGACATCACATTTCATGTGGGAAAGGAAGAACCCAACCTGCAAAATAAACATAGCCAAATTCATATCATCTTGAATCTTAGAGTAGAAGGAAAAGAAAAAAACACTGTTTCAAATAATTTCCATAAAGTTTCATGAAGGGTGGCTATGTTATGAATCAATACTGCAGACAGCACAGTATGTAGGACATTGCTGGGGTGGGGATCCTTCAGCTCCAGGAGCATGAGCTGCGTCTCCTCCTCCTTGGCCAGCCCTAGGATATTACCTGGCTGTACCCAATAGAGCATATTATTACAAAAAGTCACTTAAATGAGCATCCAACACATGGTATTTTACTGGGTTCTTCTGACGTCTCTATCAGAGTAAAACTCAAGTTCTAAAATGCTAGAGAATAGAAATTTGGAGGATAAGTCATGAGCTTCAGGCCACCAGCTTTAAAGAAAATCAAGACATCGAAGATGTTGCTGAGGATCAGCTCCTGTGTGTGAGCCATGCAGAGAGAGAGGCCATGGCTCAGAGAGTGTCAAACCCTTAACTGGGAGGTGCAACACCCCTGTGAAGAAGGTGTTATTAACCCCATTTTTACAGATGGGGAATTATTTTAGGTGTGACTTCTTCCATTTGCTCACAACATTAATTTCAAGAAGAAGAAAAGCAGAATGACCTGCTGTGGCTTCCCTGCTAGAAAGGAAAACAAATAAATGCCTCTGAGAAAACATCTTGCAGGAAGAACACAGCACTTGCCATTTCTTCATTTCGGTTTCAGAGGTGACTTCCTCAATGGCAGCAATATATCCTGAGAGCCCCAGTGGTGAAGGCAAGGAAGGTAGTCAGCATATTAGGAATTTACAGCTTCCTCTTTCTATTTATGTCCTGTAATATCCCACCCTAGTCCAGTCTGTGCTCCTGATGGTTTGTCTTTTGGGGGCATTTGTCATATGGTGTGAAAGATATGAAAAAAACCCAACAAAACAACCCAGAACCTATGTGAAGGATAATCCAGAAGGTAAACTGGGCTGGTAGAAATTGAAAATCAGATTAATCCAATTTTCTATTAAAAATATAAGGCTTGGATTAGTTGTTAATAAACAACTAAGCTGATAATTAGTTATGAGCTTTTGAGACCACTCCATCTAGTATGAGTTTGACAGACGTTACCACAGTGGTGTCCTGACCCCCTGCCAGAGCCAGAATATGAATTCAATATTAAAATGTGAGCTCACATAATAGGATGAGATTTGGGTAAAAAACATGGACATTCACAGTGATCCATCCCATTTCAAAGGATCTCCATCCACAGCAACCACAAAGGGAGATAACCATGCCAGCTACACTCTCTTGTGGTTTCTGCAGAAAAGAGAATCTCACATGCTTTTCTACCCCTTATCAGATCTTTTTTTTTTTTTTCTTTCACATTTACTCATTCTTTTACTTTTTGTCAAAAACAGTTCCTGCTACTACAGAGCTTGCTAGGGAGAAACTTTTGCCCACAGTTCTGCTGGACGTTGCTGTGTGAGATCATCCTACACAATCCAGTTTTTACTGCTGTCTCTCTGTTAATTCTTGAAACCAAATTGTTATCAGTGCAAAGGGTTTGTTATTCCAATTTTCTTTCATGCAGTGATTCTCAATACTTGTCTGTGTGATTTGGGTTTTTTGTGGGTTTTCTTTTTGTTTTTGTTTTATTCAGAACAATCATCTACGTCAACTTTCTGTTGTTTAAAACTTTGACTGCAAGATTGACACAATTACCACTTCTGTGTCCTCACAGCAAGTGGAGTGAAATATTTCACGATATCCAGGGAGCTATCATATGATCAATTTCACTGTGTCCTTTTCCTTGAAGTCTAATTGCATCCTACCAGCAAGATCCTCCTTCTTCATTGATTACCTTGTTCCCTTTATTTCTTCATTTCTCCATTCTCAGCTTTACTTAACAGGGATTTCTCTTCTTTTTCCAGACATTCAGTAACTCCTCAACAAGCAACAACTAAAATGCACCCACGGTCACATTAAGAGATAATAGTCCCTCTGGTATAACTTGCAGCTGAACTTTTTTAGCTTTCTATTATCCTTGCATGTGTGTGTATATTTGCATTTTTAAAGCACTTCTAGAGAAAGCCTTTTATCTTTTCAAACCAACAACAGGTTAATTAAATTCTTTTGCATTCTGCAGCTGCAATCTTCTTATGTCTCATAGAGTGGCAATCATTTTGCTCTCACGACTGACTCTTTTCCTTTAGTTTGTTGAAAAAATATACTAACAGCTTTGCCCTTTTTCTTCTGTTTTGACTCTTGGCAGTGGGACGGTGGCAATTGATGCTCTCTGTCTCTGGGTGCATTTATGGAAATGGCAGCTTGTTGGAGTGTAAATGATATTACCAGTTCTCATGCTTTATATAAATATTACTGTAGAAATAGCGTGGAAAAAAATAAATCTAATTAAAGATGTGTATATCTCAAAAGTTTTGACTGTACTCAGCTAAACCTGAAAGCAAGTACTTGTGTTTGACACAGACTTAAATCTTCCTGAATGCATAGAAAAACCTATAGACTTTGAGGCACTATTTCTTATCATATTGGTGTGTGAATGTGGAAAAATCAAGGCCAGATAAGTTGGATTCGAGGCTGGATGACTTGACTATTATTTAGGTGCCTTAGGAACGGCAAAGTAAAGTTAAAAGGTTCCTTTAAAACAAAATGTCCTTCCTTTTGGGTGTGTGGAAGAAGGTTTTGATGCTCTATGTCATACAAAGCCGTAAGAAGCAGAGTTGGAGGCAAGCGATGCCTAGAGATGTTGTTTTTGCTGTATTTCTGGAGAGAGCTCTCTTTCTTTGCTGTTTTAGAAGCTCTTTCTTTAAATGCAGAACTACATCAGAGCTCGATGAATTTCACAGCTGTGCAGACAGCAAATGTAAGAGATACTTACATTCTTCTTAAGACCTGCTTGAAATTATAGGAATAGAAATAAACCTTCTTACAGTGCTGGTAACAGCATCTTATGTCTTGATTGTCAGCTGGTACAAGACCCCTGTGTCTTGCGTCCTTTGCCCCAGGTTCTGTAACATCTCCCAGGTTAAATGTAACTTGCGGTAATTTATTGTCAATTATTAATCTTTCTTATTCATACTCACAATCTCTGTTTGCCTGTCATCCACAAACCACCAGTGCAGCAAAAAGACACAAAGTGGTACAAGGCCGCAGTGTATTGGAAAATATCTCACCATCCTGAAGAAAATCTGAAATTGGATTTAGAAAACACATGCTAATTTGTCATAAAAACAGCATTATTGCTGTTGGCATGGATACTAATATTTGGATAACAATTACTTAAATTTCTTTATTACTACATTGGCATTGAAATACTGTATCTTCAATAACGACCTTTATCTGTGGAAAGCTGCCAAATCTTTGAGAGAAAAGCCAAACAAGGTAAATAAGAAGGTTCAGGGAGTGGTAAATCTGTCTTAAAATAGGACCATAACCATGAGAGAAGGAACAGGAAGGGCAATGTAGCAGACTCACACAAAAGAGGGTAGTCATGAAGAAGAGCTCATGGAGCTTGCATTATGTGCAGGAAATACATTTGTTTCCAAGCTCAAGCACAATATCCCAGTGCACCCACATGGGACCTAATGGGAGAACAGCTCCTCCTATCAGTCATCATTCAATTGATTAAGTCCTAACAAGATGGTGTCTTGTAAAGTAGCCCATGTTCAAAGAGCCCAAAATCCTGCTGATGCCACCAGTCATGTAGCCAGGTCTTGATCTGCTGGTTCCTCCTGTTTATGTCCTTATCAAACCTTGGAACTGGTGGGATAGAGGCAAACACTACTTGTGCTCCCAACCCCCTCACCAGCTGTCCCAGGGCCCTGAAGTCTTCATTGCCCTCAAACTTCTTGTTGTAATTTCATCACTGCCTACCTGAAAAATTACTAATTCGTAGTAGTCTGTGGGCTGAGCAAGGGTAGGGTGTTTTTTCTCTATGTTCTTGATGCTGGCAACAGGGAGGCAGCAGATTTCCCCAAGGAGTGGATCTGGTCAGCATATGAAACCTCCCATACCCTCCAAAAGTGAGGCCCCAGGGGCAAGGACCCACCTTCCCAGTATGGATCTTTCAATCTGGAGCAATCAGGCAGGCACAACCCTTTCCTGTTGGTAAACCTTTATCTGTTTCGTAAGACAATGAATGTGTACATTATCTATGGTTTGATGGCTTTTCAGATGTAAGATTCTCAATATTGCTCTGCGCTGCCAATTGTTTTATGACCTGGCACTGTGGACTCACAAGTGTCCATGACAACAGTCCATACTGTTGATCTACCAACACTAGATTAACAGTGCAATATCAGCAATCAGAATTGATAGACTTTAATTAAACCTCCAGTAACGATAGCAAGTTGGTGACTGGCCACAGGCTTCTCTGCAGTTTGGACAGGTAGGTAGATTGTCTCTAAAAATAATTGAGCAATCTTCTGCTGAGCTCTTCCCTCTCTCTGATCTGCTGTTGCCATTGGCAAAGCAGCGCATCACCACACTCCGGTATCAGCTCTGCTTTGCCATTGCGAGTACCGAATTGCAATCCAAACAATTCCAGTATAGGAAGTTGCTATAAACCACACGTTCCAGGTGCTAGGCACAGCATGCATGAGGTGTTTGGCATGGGATGCTGATGATCTGAAATTTTCAGTCACTAACCAGAGCAAAACAGAGATACTTCTGACTAAAGATATTTTAATTACAAAACAAAAGTTGAGATAATAGGCAACCTGGCACTATCAGACTACAGAAAAAACCACAGCCAACTTACAGGGCTACCAAAGTTCCTACAGTGTTACACATCTGGTATCGAGTCGATCTTCTATTTCTTCTCATTAGGTTTCCCCTGATTAAGAAAAAGGAGGAAAAGAAATGCAGCATTTTCACAATTCTGCCTCTTTGTACCCCCGTGTATGACAGGAAATGGATTCTAAAAAGCTGCCAAGAAAACTGTAAAAATGTCATTCAGAAGTACTTCTGTAAAATTCTGATTACACTTTACATCTGGTGAAAAGACATGAAGGCTTCGCTGATATCAGAACAAGCCATCAGCTTTCACTCTGCATAATTATTCCTTGCCAAAGTGGTGCTCAGGGAAGAGGGCTGGAAAATGTCCTTAAGTTCTCATGACCTCCTGCTGTGGCAAGTGTTACTATCAGCGTTAATATTGCTAGTAACTATTTGCATGAAATCCTGTTTATGATGAAATTAATTGCAAGTCCTAACAGACTTCATTATGGACAAGATTTCCCCTAATATCATATATTTGTTTTTAAATGAGATTACACTTTTAAAATGAGATTACACTTTCTCCTACTCTTACAATGTGCTGTTTGCTAAAGATAAAGTCAGGCACCACTAGTGGATTTTTTGTGTGTAACTCTTGTAATGTTCATATCTATCTCTGAGTTCACCATTATTTGCTATGATGTCCTGTCTGAGAGGGAAAATGAGATCTTTCCAGAAACTGCATATTCAGAATGAGCTAATTGTTCACCAGTTACCAGCAGCCGTGTCCTAAACATCTCAAAGGCTTATGAAATGTGAAACCTGTAGCTTCCATGTTAGCTGCAGCTCTGCTCCAGACAGAGAGAGAAGATGTGTAAAATCAACAGCATACTGCTCCGGTGTTATTGTTGGAGACTGGTTTGTGTGGTGCACCAGCTCCATCTGCTTTTGCTCCACCTTGGCAAGGTGTACATCAGCTCAGTTCATGGGGTTACAAGGTGCAGCTCAGCTCAGCACATAGGCAAAGATGGCACTCATCTCTCTGGGGTAGGAGCAGAGCCTGGTGGCATCTCTGTGCAGTGTCCTACCTAGACACACATGGCTATTTGTGTATTGAATACCTCTGAATGCAAAGGATGCTCATTCTAAATGTCAGGTCAGTAAACTCAACTGCAGGAGGGATTTTTGTGTTTTAATAATATTCTTCAGCATTTTCAGACCAGCATGGTCTTCATTTCATGTTCTAGAAGTCTTGATTTTATCTCAGTGGGATCAAGAGACAGTTAATGCATCATCCCACTGAGGGGCCCATTCCACTATGTAGCTGCTCCTCTCCCTTGTTTGATTGTGGAGTTTCTGCTAGGAAGAAAACCTCCCTGCAGTCAAAACATTAGAACTTAATTGCACATAACAGAGAGAGATGATGAGAAAGAAGTCTCCTTTCAGAGCAGAGTTTCCATGGTCAAGCTGTATTGACCCACATATATTTTACACACACAAACACACAGAAGTGTTTATATACACGTAAGTGTAACTACAGCCCTTAGCACCCTCCACCAGACACCAGCTGCCAAGGCTCCACAGATTAAAGATAGCTCATGACAGCATCCTTTAATAAACTATAGTATAATGAGAATACATGTATACCCTGGCAAAAACCTACCAGGCCATAGAGATACTTCCCAGTTGACTGGTGGAAGAACTGTATTTTCTAGGTTTTCTGGGAAGCTGTAAATATCTAGGGTTTTATCCAGTTTAGGGGGTTTGGGGTTTGGTTTGTGGATTTGTTTGTTTTTAATCTTATATTAAACAATTTCAAATGTTCCTTTTTGGGAAACATACCACACTGTAATACAGTTTTAGGAAAAAAAAAAGAAAAAGAAAACAAGAAGAAACTAACCCATAGTTAATCCTACACATTTCCTTCCTTAGATATGTAACCTTAGAAGTATACTGAGAGACTTATTATAGTGTTTATTTAGTCTGATTAAACTTCACTCTATATGTGAGCTACTGTCATGAATCAGTACATCTCAGTCTCTGGCACTTTTCACAACGTTCTCTGAAGCCAAACAGTTTGTCCATGCCTGTTGGTGACATAACAAAATGTAATATAACATAACATAGCATAACATTTTACACTGAGTATCTTTCAGAAAGCTATTTTGCAGCTCAATACATTGCATGAGAAAGCACACATTCATAAGTAATAGATCTTTCTTCTTTTTAGGATTTCCACTTTATTTATTGTTGTCTGGTTATTTTGATCCTTAATGTGTTGCTGTTAAGCATTCAAAAAGAAATGAGATAGCTTCCCCTTAAATTAGGAGTTTTTCTTTCCCAGGATGTCTCAGATGTCTCATAAAGATTTCAAGCACCCTCTGCATTGATGTATTGTTTTATTGTATTCTCTCTTGCTGTGGGAGGGGAGACAGGTATTTGTAAATACCATACCTACACATTACACAATATATAGAATAGGGAAGGGATCTGTGTGATTTAGACCACACTACAATGTTTTTGATGATTCTAAATCTGCACAGTTGCTGAAACTGTTGCTATGTTACATGAAGACATTTTGTGGCACCAGAAATTATTGAAGAGATTGAAGAGCTATGCCAGACAAAACACAAGGTGATGCAATTCTAATATCTCCTTTTCTTTTCTTTTCTTTTCTTTTTTTTTTTCCAAAATTCAGGACGATTACTACAGAATTTCCCTTCGAAGTAGAGAAAAATACTTTGCTTGGAGCTTTAGTGTAACATAAGTGCCAGCATAATTTGTGAGGGTTATTTTTCAGTTGTTTGGTTGCTGTTGATTTGTTGGTTTTTTTTGAAAAAAACCCAGATATACTCTTCCTTTAAATGCTTCTATTTAACAGTCATGTTAACACAATTTTCTACATGCATATGAACACTATACAGCTCACAGAATGGTGCTACTTGAAGATAATTTCAGTTTACCATTTCATATACTGGGTATGTGAAAGTCTGAAAAATAGGTTCCTTCTTTGTTTCTTAAGGCGGGACATCTCAGGAAGCAGACAATACTATTAAATTCATGCTATTCTGTACTGGAGAATACAAATCTTCATGACTTGAAAGGTACATTTCCATAACAGAAATAGCTGTACTGACTCAAAACACACACAAAAATAACTGTGACATCGCACTTCTTTTCTGTCTGCTGATGGAGCTGAGCTTGTGAAGTCCATTTGAACATGGTGCTGTCTTTAGGGTGAGAAAAGAACAAACACTTTTTCCTTCTCAGTTGTGGAGACTGAATAGGAAGTTTCTACTCTGTAAGGTCCCTCAGAAGTGACAGCAATAGCTAAATGATATTCCCTTTATTTGTTGGTGTTTGGGTTTGTTTTATGTGAAAACCAGCAAAAGTTGCTCTTGTACAGAGGAAAAGGAGTAAAGCTTTTCTATTTAGCAATAGCGAGACTATTGCCTAAAAAGCCACGTAATGAGAACAGCAATTCAGGGAGTAATACTGAGGCTATACAAGGAGAAAATTAGGATAGCCAAAGCCCAACTAGAACTCAGCCTGGCTACTGCTGTTAAAAGACAGTAAAAAAGTTTCTATAAATACATTCAAAATGAAAGGAGAAATAGGGAGAATCTTCATTCTTTATTGGATGCAGGGGGAAACAGTGACAAGGGATGAGGAAAAGGCTGAGGTGCTTAATGCCTTCTTTGCCCCAATCTTTAGCATTAGAACTAGTTGTTCCCTAGACACCCATCCCCCTGAGCTGGAAGACAGGGGTAGTGGGGGAGCAGAATGAGACCTTCACAATCCAAGAGGAAAAAGCCAGTGACCTGCTACACCACTTAAACATACCAAAGTCTATGGGCCTGGATGGTTTACACCCAAGAGTACTGAAGAAGTTGGTGGATGTGCTCATCACAACTCTCTCCATCATTTACCAGCAGACCTGGGGAGGTCCCAGTGGACTGAAGGGCAGGAAATGTGATGCCCATTTACAAGAAAGGCTAAAAGGAGGATCTGGGGAACTGCAGACCTGTCAGTCTGACCTTGGTGCCAAGAAATGTCATGGAGCAGATCATCTTGAGTGCCATTAGGCACCATATACAGGACAGCCAGGTGATCAGGCCCAGACAGCGTGCATTTATGAAAAGCAGGTCCAGCCTGACAAACCTGATTTCCTTCTATGACAAGATGACCTGCCTAGTGGATGAGGGAAAGGCTGTTGATGTTCTCTACCTGGACTTTCATAAAGCCTTCAAAAGCTGATTCCCACAGCATTCTCATGAAAAAAATGGCTGCCTGGACGAGTATGCGCTCTGCTGAGTGAAACACTGGCTGGATGGCCAGGCCCAAAGAGTGGTGGTGAATGGAGTTAAATCCAGATGGTGGCCGCTCACAAGTGGTGTTCCTCAGGGATCAGTATTGGGCCCACTTCTGTTTAACATCTTTATCAGTGATCTTGATGAGGAGGTAGAGTGTACCCTCAGTAAGTTTGCAGACGACACCAAGTTGGATGGGAGTGCTGATCTGATGGAGGGTAGGGAGGATCTACAGAGGGATCTGGGTAGGATGGATCGATGGGCCGAGATTAATTGTGTGAGCTTCAACAAGGCCAAGTGCAGAGTCCTTCACTTGGGCCACAACAACCCCAGGCAACACTACAGGCTTGGGGAAGAGTGGCTGAAAAGCTGCCCGGCAGAGAGAGACCTGAGGATCCTGGTCGACAAGAGGCTGAACATGAGCCAGCAGTGTGCCCAGGTGGCCAAAGAAGGCCAACAGCATCCTGGCTTGTATGAGAAATAGTGTGGCCAGCAGGACCGGGGACAAGATTGTCCCTCTGTACTTGGCATTGATAAGGCCACACCTCAAGTACTGTGTTCAGTTTCGGGCACCTCACTAGAAGAAAGACATCAAGGTGCTGGAACAGGTCCAGAGAAGAGCAACTAAGCTGGTAGTAGACCTTATTGCTTTCTACACCTCCCTGAAAGGATGTTGAGGAGAGGTAGGCACTGGTCTCTTCTCACTAATAACTAGTGACAGAACAAGAGGGAATGGCCTCAAGCTGCACCAGGGGAGGTTCAAACTGGACATTAGGAAGAATGTTTTCACTGAAAGGGTTGTCAGGCATTGGAACAGGTGACCTAGGGAGGTGGTTGAGTCACCATCCCTGGAGGTGTTTAGAAGTTGTATAGATGTGGTGCTTGGGGATGGGGCTTAGTGGTGGATTTGGTAGAGTAGGGTTAATGGTTGGACTCGATAATCTTAAAGGTCTTTTTCCAACCTACATGATTCTATAATTCCTTATAGATTTTAGCAGAGTAGGCTCCAGCACGACTGTGAACCCATTGTCTAATATCTTTCAGGTTTTCAATGAGACTGAAGTTTTGCTAGTACAAGAGTTTATTTATCAAATAATTTTAGTAAGTATTGGGATTAGGCTGTTATTTGTAAACCATGCTAAATAAAGAGTAGTACATAAGACATGATCTTTTAACAGACTAGAAATCAAAATGAGGAAACAGAAAAATCATAGTTCCTGCCTCATTCTGTTGGAAGGTACCAAAGCATGAGTTCATGTCTTCTGACAGGGCATCATGATGGCTGCCCTGGGCTCTGTTAATCATTATGAGCCTTTGTCCTCATCCTCCTCCCTCAACATTGCTCGCCCCTTCTTTCACCCGCATCACTTACTACCTAAGTACAATCTCTTATGTGTAAGAGGTTAAATAAGAGCTGTGGCTGTGAAGAGCAGAAAACACTCAGACATTAAAAGGAAAAAGATGTACATCACAGGACATGCTGTTATTACAGCATTAATAATTTGGTGCTATGCCAGTTATCAAAAGCTCTAGGCACCAAATACGCAAAGCTTCTCCCCGTTCGTCCCTGAGATTGCTGCTGAATTCTCCTGTAGCGAAGGGGCTGCAGGTAAATACAACAGGGGGTTAAAATGCTAAACACAAGGAAACTCCACTTTTGCCAAACTCCCAGGAGAAATTTGAAACCATCTTACAGTGCATTTCAATTTCCATCTGAATTTCAAATGGTATGAGGAAGGGATGAATTTTGAACAATGCAGATTGTCAGATAATTGGGACAGATCTACATAAAATGTTCTAGTCTACAGAAAATATCCATAAATTATATCTTCATTTAGAAGGAACATGTGATTGTTTCAGCAGTATTGATGAAAGAGTATGAGCCTCATACTGATGTCAGTATGTTTTGGAGCTGCCCAAGAAACCAGAGGATTCAGCAATGGCTTCGTGGACTTAACATCATGGTACCCAACAGTACAACACAATTGCAAGCAAGGACCCGAAAACTTTTTCTCTTTTATTGCCATCACCAATGATAGATTGTTTCCAAATATAGAATAAGCATCATTTTTTTTTTCTGCAGCTGTGTAGGAACATAGAGAATTCAATTAATTTTCCTATGCTAGTAGTAATAAAGACTTTTTTCCATCGCAGAAAACAAATAGCTGCAATTCACAGGCAACAGAGATAGGGTGAGGAGAAGAATTATACCAGTCCATATAGATTCTTATATATCCACTCCGTAGGTGCAGAAAGTGTAAAACAGAAATTGTGTATATATATATATATACATATAAATATAAACCCACCTTTGTAGGGCAGCAATTTTGAGTTTGATACCGCTTAGATTTGCAGTGCTTCTTTTCTGAGTTTTGTTTGTTGTGCTGTATTTCTTAATGATCAACTTGCTGCAGTAAATAATTCAGGAAATCATCCTGTACTCTATTGTTCTTCAGGCATATGGATTTTTCTTCTCTTCAAAGCTCGAGTTTCTAGTGTATGTTGAAAATTTCAAAGCTCTCAGAGGAACTGAATACAGGTTTTGTAATTATAACAATTTCTAGCCCAGCACCTGTACATCTGCTGTACCCTTTAGGGAATAGAGCAAAACAAAATGTATCAATTCCCTCTGGAAAAAAATGTGACAGTATTTCCATTTTCTGCTTTTCCAGGCCACCTAGGCTTATTATTTTTAGAACATTATGGATTGTTATTAAGCAATCGTTGATTGTTGTGAAAACACAGACAAGATGCAAAGCATAGCCCCTCTAAACCACACTGACGGCACAACTCCTTCCACAGCAGTGCCACCGGATTTTCAGAAACCACAGCAGAAATGGATACACAGAAATTTACAGTATCAGTCTTTTATAGAAAGATAGCTTGAGGTCTTCCAAAAGAAACTACTATTAACTGCTTTTGGTCACATACAAACATCTTTCAAAAGAAACCTTTTAAAGGTGTTCTAGTCTGATAAGTGTAACAAATACTGTAAATTTCCACTTTTTTTTTTTCCCCAAAGTAAAACTTTCACTGTGTATACACATATGCATAGGCAATATAAGTCATTATGTGCAATTGAATGCTGAGAAATGGTTTTTATACTATCATCCTGTATCCCTGTGCTGCATACATAATATCTCATGTAAAAGGAAATGCTGAAATAGTGCACTGAGCTATCAAATCAATATTATACTCTAAAATGAAAACATTCTTTTTCTAGGGGACAACTTTCTATTGCAGTTTTTCGGAAGTAATGGAAAAAATTTACTTTCACATGAATTTACTTTTTACAGAAAGAAAATGATCTACTTCATTTTCACCTGTGTTGCTCCTAATAAGTACAAAAAATAGGTCAGACACCTAGGAAGGTGTTAAACTTGTAGGAAAGCCCAGCCCTAGTTAAGTTAACAGCAAAAGTCCCATTTCACCTTAGTGCTTTCTCAAATCACCTTTGAAGATTGGTTAACTTCCTGCCTCTGTTATCATTTTAATTATGCTGCTACTGTTTTTTAATTATAAGCACACATTGGGTTGGGTCTCTTGTGCTGCTTTTACATATTCCCCCATTCAGGATTTCAAAGCTAGAGAGGAACATCTGATTAAAAACGATATCCAAGTATTGCCTTCACTGATCCCACTCCAGTTTCTTCAACATTCCAGTGTGAATGTGTGCTGGGATCATCACATCTTGCTCTAATTTGTGCTGCGCTGACAGTTTGCTGTTGCTTGAGCAAGAACAGCAAGAACATGGGTACAGCACCAACTCTGCTCCCCTGTTACAACTGTGCCAAACACAGCACTGTTTGACCCAAGCTAGCCCACAATGAGACAAGCCAGATCAAACCTGATGCACTCATGATACTCCTGTGAGCACACAGTTATGGGGACCAGCAGATTAAGCCCTTCTATCATCCACCACAGTGCTAACAAGGGATTGTGTGTGATTTGCAGTGAAATATTTTGAAAGAATTTATAGTTCGTGAAAAAAAATGATTAATGGTATCTGGGCTTATACACAGATTTAAGACAGAACTCCAAATTTAAATTCGAGGCAGAATATATACAAAATATTACTGACTACTTCAGATAGACCCACAGTGTTGTAGAAGTTTCTTAAAGAAAAAATGATTGATGCTTAATTCATACAAAAATGAGTGAAAAGACAAAAGTAAGATGGAAAATTGTCTATCTAAATATTAAAATTATAACCAAGACAGCTGTTAATAATTTTCACCGTAACACTGGACTGTGGGCAGCTGCTATCTCTTGCCAGGAGCTACTTTGTCTTTGACCAAAGAGATGGCATTTGTCAATCCTGACTCAGGCTGAGACCTCACCTGTCCATATAGAGGGACAGGAGGAAGAAGAGCAGCTTCAGGCACGCCCAGCTGTGCTACCTACCACTCTTCCAAGGTGCAGCTCCTCCCTTGCTGCCCTCAGAAACATTCTGTTCTTTAGCTATCATATTTTTTTCTTGAAAAACAGGGAATTGGCATAAGCTGTTTCTGAGCAAGGTGCAGCTTGGACGATGGATTGAATGACAGAGTCATAAAGAAACAAGGAGATAAGAATAAATAAAACCTAAGAGGTGTCAAGGACAGCTTTATAAAGCTCTTCAGCTGTAGATGATATGGGCTGTAAAGGGCTGCTCCTAATTCAGTACAGTTTAGTTTAAACGACTGCCTAAGAATGGTTTAAACTGCTCTGCCTTTGCTTCACACTGGGGACCTCAGCATCAGACTGCCATTAGGGTTAGGGTTAGAGTTCAGAAACCCACAAAGCCTCCAGCTCCTGAGACATGGGGGAGTACCAAGGGGAGCATGGCACTGGACCAACAATGCTCCCTCCACAACTTCCTTTCTCAAATGGGTCACTCATTGTGCTGGGACATCACCCACAAGCTTCTCTTAGGGTTAGGGTTCAGAAAGCCACAAAGACTCCAGGAACACTGGAGCTGCAAAGGGCATGCCAAGGGGAGCATGGCACTTTCTCATTTGGGCCATCCATGGTGCTGGAGATCTCAGCCCCAGGCTGCCATTACTCTTAGTGGACTGGAATCATGTACAGTATCAATCACTGCATTGCAGCTAGAAACATTAGGAATCTGAGACAACTCTCAGAGCTTC
Source organism: Megaceryle maxima (assembly GCA_024605025.1). Taxonomy (NCBI): domain Eukaryota; kingdom Metazoa; phylum Chordata; class Aves; order Coraciiformes; family Cerylidae; genus Megaceryle; species Megaceryle maxima. The sequence continues at coordinate 190,750 of JANHGN010019682.1, read as the reverse complement.
ACTTAGTCACTCCAGGCAAGAGGAACAGAGCAGCTGAAGTACCCACCACTTAATAATCTAAACCAAAGTTCTGGTTTTCACGCAAGCCGTAGTTTAGAAGTTGTTTGATTCTTAAACCACTATGAAGCTCTGGGCTCTTGATTTCCCACCCCACATGCCTCATGCATTGCTCCTACTCTTTCTTCTGGAGTTTAGGTTATTCTTGAACTGTGTGGATGTGTAGACAGTGAGTTCAAATACTGACTTGAACACAATAAAACCCAGTAGATGTGCTTGTATGGACATGCCTTGACTAAATTTACCATATGAATGCAACCTTTTTGGTTACTTTAATCATTCTCTGCAGTGAAGAATAATCATAGACACCAAGTCCTGTAACACAGGAACTCCTTTCTGAAGTTCAGTGAAATCCATTTGTAATAAAATGTTGTCAGGCAGCACCTCTAAGAGAGAAGCAGTCAATATTGTTAGATGTTCCCAAATGAGCAGGACTCTGAGTGGCGTTGCTGCAAAATCCAGTACTAACATAGTGCTGTAAGGAACTGGTTGGCATTTTTACATGAATTAAAAATGTCATATAGCTATGGGAAGTATACTTTTTAAGGTTTTTCTCCAGAAAATCACACCAATTTGTAAAAGCATTTTTTTTTTCCTTTTTTTTTTTAATTTTGAAGTAGCATAAAATAATGCTTATCGAGAAGCAAGTGCCCATTTCCTTGTGTAAATAATGATCACATATACTAGATCCAGTTTAAGATCCACTCCCACAGTGAAAAAGTGGTTTTGGCAATATGGAAGACGTATGCAAATACTCCAAAGAGGATTCAAGTCTACACTGTCTTGTTTCCCACTTCACTCCAAAGCCCTTTTCTCTGGACAGTCCAAGTTGCGTGCCTCCTAGTTTCTTCCTGTGATACTTGCTTAGCCACAGAAGAAATATGCAACCTGTGGGAATGCAAATTAAATGTTCTATGGTTTAGACCTGGCCAGTCTGCTCCAAGGAACAATAGCTCTGCAGGTTATGGGAGTGAGGTTACCCACCTCTGTTGTCCTAAAGGTCAAGGCTCTCTCCTTGACATGATCTGCTAAGACAGACAGAATTAATTTTCCCTCCATTGAAAGCAACTCCAGGAACGAGTGTGGTTGGCATTATAGGCAGTAATTGCTGATTAACACGAGTAGGGACTTAGGGAGATCCTGGGTTTTAGCAGTATTGTGGTAGTCAGCCAGCTTGCAATCTGGAGTATGAAAGGACTATCGTGTTCCCTCTGTCCAAGGTTTCACAAAGCAACTCTCTTGTCTACCTCAGAGGACATTGCACTTGGGCAATTGCTTTCTAATCCATGTTTTTCATACCATTCCTGTCTCTTTGACATTTGGAATAAAAACCCAGGACGGCGTAAACAAACCTTTTAGCTAAAAGGGATTGATAGTGTCAGAAATGGATCTTGCAGCAGTGCCCTTTATCTTTTCCTTTCCTCTGCCTTATAGCCCTTTATCTCTTCCCTACTTAGAGCACAGAACTTCTTAGTTCCTGCTGTCTAAATCACAGGTCTTTCAGCAGTTTGTTAAATGTAAGGAAACATGGATCTTTTGTGTGGTTCAGTAAAGCTCTCGTTTTGTTAGTTACTAAGTTAGCACTCACAATACACTGTTATTTAGGGTTTTCTCATATGGTATCAAAATGTCTAAAGGCATAGAAACCACAGCACCGGAGTAAGAATGAAAAACATGACCTCAGAAAACCAGCTGGGGAGAGGGATGTTTGAGAGTGCGCAAAACATTTGAACACAAACTCAGAGAAGATGTTTTTAACCTTTTCACTCATTTTGAAATGTTTGCCATAGATATGTGGTCCTTGACAACAAAAAGAAAGGTAATGCTTCAGAGAAATGCATCAGATGAAGAATGTGGCTAATTGCATTGACAATGTAGTGATGAAAGCTTGTGTTCCTTTCAGAAATGAAAGATGCCTTAGACACCCTTTGCCATGTTCTACTAATTGAAAGTATTTCAGAAATTGAATGCCATCTAAGAATCAAAGTGGAAAATAATATTGTTATCTTCTATCTTAAATGTTCAGCCAGAAAAAATTTGGCTAAAAGGAGGAGGGGTGGAAATGGACCTCTAACTCAAGGTTAGAGCAAGCCATAAGAAGTGTAATTTCATGTAGGATATCAAGGGTTGGGTAACAGCACTCTGGTCAGAGATGATCTGCAGATTAAATGTTGACATATTTTTAAAGTTTTCTTACTGAATTTTTATTCCTCTTCCTGTCTTGTCAGTGGACACAAAATAAAAAGCTAGAGGTAATACAGGAAAACAACCTCAGGGTCTTCATGAAGAAATAAATTAAACTTGCATGCCATTTCTAGGTACATAAAGAAGAGAGGGTGAAGCATTCCTTGCCTGGATTGTATTGGCAGCAAGTGGATGACAATTGCTCTCCCTTTCTGTAGAGGATGATGGCACTTAATTTGCAGTTCAAAAGTTCTTGGACAGTTTTAAACTGATTTTCTCATTCTGAATGCGCACAGTGTTCTGAGTATAAAGCACATCTTACACAGACCGGCTTAGTGCCTGAGCATATACACTAATGTTCAATCAGTGCCTGTGCTCCATTTTTTATTAATCATTTTCCCTGTATATTTTCAAAATGATCCCCTTTCTGAGAAATAGTAGAGTCTATAATTCTCCTATTGGGGTTTTAAAATGAAAAAGGCTGCACGGATAGTGTTTTTAACTGGCAATAGAGAAAAGAAAAAGCAGAGTATTATGCTGAATTCCTTCTGTTTCTTTGGGTTTAAGAGTGAATAGAAAAAAAATCCACATCCAGGAAAGAACAGGAAAAATCTCTGATTTCACTCAACCTAAAACAAACAAAAAAATGTCACTGGTTTAATAATCCTATTTAATTTTAGTTTGATCATGGTAAATGTGATTCCAATTAATTTTACTTAGCAAGTGTAGATGGAACCAAAATAATATTGATACATCTGAAGATAGAACTCAAATTTTATACCAGGAGAAATAATAGTGAAATTGCCTTGCCATGTTTGATAAAGTCATAGTGAACAGTCTAGTGAACACAGTGAACAGGAGAGAACTGTGGTCTCCTTGGATTTAGGTGGTCAAAAGATACGTCTGATGCCAGCAAAGAGCATTTAGCATTGTTATTCTTGCACATCAGATTATGAAGATGAACGCTTCATGAATAAATTCTCAGCATTCTCATCTTTTCAAAGCCCAATAGAATATATTAATAGAAATTTTTAACACGTCAAGCAATTGAATTAGTTAAGCAATTATATAGGTCTCATTAGTATTTACGTATATATTTTAGGCTGTTGAATAGCTCCAGAGATTTGACCCTAGGTCATTTCAAAACCTTGAGTTGGGGCTAAGAGTTTGAGGAAATATCTAAGTGCTTTTGAAAAATCTACTTTGACTCTTCTGTACATGTTAAGCTATTTGAACAATTTAACATATTTGATCACTAGATACTTTTCCAGATTTTAGCTTGGGTTGGTTTTTTTTTTTTTCCGGTGTATCAAACTATTTGTCATTCACTTTGATGGTCCAAACTGAGTTACCAACACATTCAATCATATGTCAGTTTAAGGTTATTAAAATAATGTCTTAAGATCACACTCAAAATCTGTTGTGCTTTTCTGCCTTTTCCTCTGTTGCTCATTGGCTGTTTGCTGAACTGTGCAAAAGTTTCTTCTTTAGTAAGGAATAGTTATTTTTCATTGACTTCCTAGACCAAATACTTGTTATCTGTTTTTTTTTTTCTTATCCCTGCACTAAAGATGTGTTTTTTACATAAACAGCCTATATTGCAATGAACCCTTTGGTCTGGAGACAAAAATTCCCACACCAATGACTCTTCTGATTTCCCTTCTGATTTTCAGGGGCACACTTCTCCCCTCAGTCATAGATGTTGCTAAACATTTTTTTACTCTTCTGTAGTTTCTGCCTCTGTGAACCAGAACTTTGCAGTCTGCACCAGGGCTTAACTCTTCTCATCTGTAAAGGACCTGCCAAATCTCATTCACTTTGAATGAGGGATGTGTTCATTTGGATTTTAAAATTCTCTTAAAATTAAATGGCCCCACTTTTGTGGCAGATAATAGTGTATTGTGTTCCAATAAGGCATTCAGAGAAGTGTTCCTAATCGTCTGAAATTTCATATATTGAAATTGTCACATTTTGAGTCTCATGTCAGGCTCACCAGACTGGGAGCTCTTGCCAGTAACAAACCATCATCTTCTCTTTTCACCATATTCATCTGTGTTTGCAGCTATTTGTAAAGAGGAGCTGTGAACAAAACTATGCTAGTATTGCCTCCTTTTTTCTGCAGCATGGATAATTCTTGGTATTCCGTGCCTTCATGGTTTAAGGTGTACTCAGAATTACATGGTAAAATCTGAAATGAAAACCATGTACTTTTCCCTCTCTGTCCTTAATATGGAAAAACAAAACAAAACAAAACAAAACCAAACAAAAAACAACAACAACAAAAAAACCCCAAACAAACAAAAAAAACCAAACACCTTGGAGTAGAAGTTGTCTATATACTTTTTTCTATATAGCACTTACTGTGTTGTTATAATCTACCAAATTAATACTTTTTTTCTTTTTTTTTTTTCAGGGGATTCCTAACAATGTAACTGAACTCAAGACCTGGTATGTAACTTAATATATACTCTGCTCCTCCCATAACATAGTGCATCCACCTGAAGGTGGAGCTCTGATGTTTGGCCAAGATCTGAAAAGATTAAGCAGGATCCAGAAAAATCCAGTACTCATGTATTGAACACCACCAAAGCTGTGACAGGCTCTCCATTCTATCTGCCTTGCCATCTTCTCCTAAAGATTAGAGTCTCAAACTTCAGCTGACTCCCAGACTTTCACCATTATATTAACAAATATAAGTGAAGTGAATGCAGCTTTGCACTCAAGAGCAGTTGATTTAAAATTAAAAGAATTTGATGGCACAGAAGGCACAAGATCAGCAGAACATTTAAAATCTCTTGGCTTTCTTATGGCAGACCAATGATGATGGTCATCATCATTTCTATAAGGCTTTAGGTCAGAGGTTGATATTTAGGCAATGGATATTTGTTTGGTTTTGGTTTTGGTTTTGTTTATCCTAAGGAGTAACAAAATTTAAGTAGGGAAAATGAATCCATTTTCTTTCTGCTTTGTGGTAACAAACCCCATCATTGGAAAGAGACAGGGATAACTTATTCATAGTTTTTTAATGCTTGTGACTGTTCTCAGTGAGGATTTTGCTGGTCCACTGACCTCCACACCTTCCCAGAATAGGAATGGCTGAGGCTATTGCAGCTTGGAGCAGCAGTTGTTCAAGTGCTCTCATTTTCCTGGGTTGCAGCAGTCCTTCCTCAATCAAGAGGCCCAGAGGTTTCCAAGACCCAGAGCACTTTTACTCTGATTTTGCACAGAAAAAAGTGAGGATGCCAGTGGATTGTCCTCTGCAAGCCCAATCTCCGAGAACTATTGGAAAATAATGAGGTGCTCTTTTTTTGTCAGCAAGCATACTGTAGGAGGACACAAGACAGCCGTGAGATTCCTGTCCTTTTTTAAGCAAATCATTATTATTATTATCATTATTTTGAGATAGCTTGAATTGGGAGAGGCTAAGACTTCTAATTTGGGTAGCAAAGCTGATAACTTTGACTATCTCATGCTACCAGGATGAGACTGTAATGCTAATTATAGGATTAAAACCTAGACATTATAAATGCAGAGAGATAGCGCTCTCTTATTTAACTTTTTACCCAAGGAAACTAATTAGATTAAGTGCTAACTCCTCTAGAATATTGTTGCTGTGGACAACTAGACAGCGATCTGCAGAGTTCCTGCTGGCTATCTATGGGCTTAAGTCATTCCCGCTCTTGCATTGCATTAAAAAGCCAAATGCCCAATAGCTTCCTTAGGTAGTTGTTACATGAATGAGATCAGTGTTCATAACAGGGAGAACAGTTCTCACACAAGAAAAAAAAAAAGTGTATTGTGATTAAATGACATTCTGAGAAGCTTTTTATTATTTTTTAAAATAACTTTTCAGTTAAAGTTTAAATTTAAAAAATCAGGTCCAAATGCAGAACAACAAATATATAGACATATGGATCTGGGATGAGTTTTGTTCATGTCTAAAAGATCATGAAGGATACAAAAGAGAATTGTGACATATGGAGAAAGCAGATTAATTAATTTGAAAACAACCTTTGTACAAGGAACAGTTTCAGCTAAAGTAATTAAATGTAAAATGTTGTATAGTTGTCAAGGTTTGTATAAGGAGAGGGACTCTGAACTGTTATCAGGTTCTGAGGGAGTGCTGTAAAACCCTGTAATCTAATAAGGTAAGAAACACTGATGCACAATACTTAACAGACAATTTTACTTGCAGAATTATTCCGCGTAACCAAGAACAAACACATCATTCTGCCTGTAACATAGGCACTAATTATTATTTACTGTTCCATCTCTTTTCCTTGCTATAAGCAGAGCTTGGGGGAAACTTGCATCACTTTCTCCATCATCATAATCACTTTCCCTCTTCATCTCTAACAGCACTTTTCAAATCTCACTTTCCATTGCTGGTAGACTAAAACCATGTTCTTTCGACTCACTGCCACATCTGTCACAGCTGGGGATGTATTGCCCAGCTAACTCTTGTCAGACACCTTGCTTGACACTGACAGTGTTATAATCACCTGTTTGCATATTCTTCAGTTTCATGACTTAATCATGGGACTGTAAATAACCATAGAATAAAAAGCTATTATTTTGGATCTTCTTGACCATTATTTATTTTGAGGAAAATGCCCTCAAGCTGTCAAGTGAGGAGATAGTCCAATAAAATATTAAGTACAATTTTGTTAATGTAAACTCTGAAATATTGAGAAGGTTATGGTGTGGGGTTTTTTTCTTTTGTGAATCTCAGATGCTAAGTAACCCTTGCCTCAAGCAAAGAAAGATTGTTGCCTAAGCAGAATGGTAGCCTGGGCACAGCTCTCACCATATTAATAGCACTCTATCTCACTCCTCTTCATCAAAGTGAGATTTGGATTTTACCCTAGGTTTTCAGGGAAAATCCAATGCCCCATTATGCAAATATTGATAGATCCTCCTTGAACACACCTAGGAAAGAATTTCAAGTTACGTTAAACAGTAGCATAATTTAGTCTGCCTGCAAGGGAAGGTAAAAAAGAGAACAATTTGTACTGCCTATCTTGCTCAGCAAAAACAATGTTTAAGATAGAAGGCTTACAAACCTCTTGGGTTTTGTGTTTGGCATGTATCTGGGACTTTGTCATAATTTAAGCTAGTCAGTACCACGCAGCTGCTCACTCACTACTCCCCCCACTCTGGTGGGATGGGGAGGAGAAGCAGAAGAATGTAAAACTGATGGGTTGAGATATGAATAGTTTAATAATTGAAATAAAATATAATGTAATAATAATAAAATTGTAATAAAAAGGAAGATAACAAAAAGAGAGAGATAAAACCCAAGAAAGATAAGTAACGCACAGTGCAATTGCTGACTGATGACCAAGCAGCCATTGCTGCCCCAACCTGAACAACTCTCCCGAGTTTATATACTAGGCATGACGTCCTATGTTATGGAGTATCCCTTTGGCTAGTTTGGGCTGTCCTGGCCATGATCCCTCCCATCTTCTAGTGCACCTCCTTACTGGTAGAGCATGGGAAACTGAAAAGTCCTCGACTTAGGATAAGCATTACTTAACAACTAAACCATCAGTGTATTATCAATGTTACTCTTGCATTAAATCCAAACCACAGCACTGCACCAGCTACTAGTAAGAAAATTAACTCTGTCCCAGCTGAAACCAGGACAGACTTCTTGAAACTAACTAACCAATCCCAAATGCAAAAAGAAAAAAATGCAAAAAGCCAGTCTCTAAATGCATTAATGTATATCTCCTCTAAATTCCCTGCCAAAGTCACTCCAGTCATCAAATTCACACACAAATGATATGCATGTATTCTTACAAGGAGTTGCCTTTTCCTTTCAAATATTTCTGAAGAAATAAGTAAAGTTTAATTATGAAGAGATAACCAGAGGTGTTACCCTCAGAATTTAATTATTATTTGATTAAATTTCAAAAAACACAACTGAGCTATGACAGGGGCAGAAAGTATGGTAAAATGGTAATTCTGAAATAGGAGATAAGAATTAAGATAAGTCAGGAAGCATTTTTAAAGTGTATGCCTGTGGGAAGTGGAATAAAATAAGTGAATGTTCTCTCATTCTTATAAATTATTAACATTTTGAGTTACAAGATGGATTAATTGATGCCATCTGCTGAAAGGATGTGGAAACCATGCTTCCATTTATCTTTTGAAATACCTTTCTGTGAGGCGAGTGTGTTGTTAATGTTGTAAGGTGGGCTTGGCTGTAAAAGCTGCACCCAGTGTTTCTTTGGTGGGGTATCCTACTAGCACGAGATGAGAAGATCATAACTGGGATTGTGCTAATGTAGTTCAACTTCTCTGAAGGCAGCAGCTTTTCAGGAATTGAACCTGCATTTTGAACTACACAAAATGTAAGACTAAATACCAAGCAGCCATGGTGGGATGCACCAATAATGAACCAATGATAAAAGACAGAGACCAAACTTTGCCCTGCAGAAGTAGGCAGAGTGTAAATCAATGTGGCTTCTACAATTTACTCTCAAAGCCCTGCAGTTGCACTTAGTGCTGACGTATTTTGAGCAGCTGGAATTTTAGTCTGCTGGTTTCCTAAAGACAACAAAATTAAACATACTTTTAAGGCTTCATATTAATGATGGATATTCTTATATGCTTCTTCAAATGACCAAGCTGTTTCTCAGCATAGAGAACTGCTTGCTCACTGTGCAGAGGAGCAGAGAGCTGAGAACTGGAAATAGGTAGCTGAGGCTTCATACTTTTGAATGCCTTTGTCCTAGGAGGCAGATAAGTGGAGGACAAGCTGAGGTGGAAGCAGCTCTGAGCTCTGGGTGCAGGGTGGAGCAGCATCCCTGTGTGCATGCCAGGGGATTGCAGAGCTCACCATCCCTTCCCCATTTCCCAGCAAAGGGGAACCCAAACTTATCCCTTGGTCCATATGACCATCCCAACTTCCTACTCACACAAACACTCAACGTGCTGACTTCAGAAACGACAACCACTGTAAAGTTGGGATTAATTTCACATTTACAATGACAGTGGTAAACCACTGTCTCAGGCTGCCCAGAGAGGTGGTAGGTGATCCAATCCTGGAAACATTCCAGGTCAGGTTGGATGGGGCTCTGAGCAACCTGCTCTAGTTGAACATGTCCCTGCTTACTGCATGGGAAGTGGACTAGATGACCTTGAAAGGTACCTTCCAACCCAGACTATTTTATGATTCTATGATAAAGTCCTTCTTCCCCAGATATAATTTATAGGAAAACAAATCTGTTTTGTTAGAATGCACTTCCTAAAGGGGTCTAGCCCCTCAACTATGCACTTACCCTTATTTCTTTATTCTTCAGCACTTCAACTCCTTTTTTACTTTACAATCTGCATTCTGGTGTTACGTTGATATTACTTCCAGATCATGAAGACGCATCTAAGGAAAGCATCTAATCCTGCAGTCAATTAATAAATCCATCAAAACAAAAATTTTATTAGAACTGTCAAGAGGACATATACCTTGTGTGTGTCTGTCTGCTGAGATTCTTTTGTATTGTCCGTTAATTAAGCATTTAACAGCTTACAATTATCCAACTGTCTTTTCCCTGAGTTAACTATTTCTCTTACTGCCCTTAAGAAAATACCAGCTTTTTCCTCCTAGCACACCCAATGGGAGGTTTCCTTGAGTGCAAAGACAAATCTACCATTCAGACTCCACCTTTATTTTCCCAGAAAGATACAAAAATGCTGCAGTCTTTTTGTGCAATTTTAATTCAAATCACATATGAGCACCACTGATACTTGGTGTTTCAGTGGAAACATGCTGCTTTTTTGCTAATGACACTTTATTTTGTAGGCACTGTGCCTAATTTTTAGAGGAATAGGCTTTTATAGGCTGGAAGGTAGAAACAAGTAATGGAAATGGTGCATTTATTCTGTGTGGTCTTATTTCAGTTTTACATATGAAAAATACATAAGGGTCACATTCCAATAACAAATATTCTGATCATATTGGATAGGAGCTCAAACATATATTTGCACACCGTTTCTGTAACTGTGGAAATTAATAGGAAATACAGTTCTGTGTGCAGAAATATCAAAAAAGAGTCTCGCCCTACTTTTCTCACTCTTTTCATCTGTGAATTACCTAGAAGGGTACAGAATGTATCCTAAGAATCTCTAAAGTTGAACCTGGCATCCTTTTAAGAAAGATTTTAACCAAGTTGTTACTGTGAATTTCAAATCCAGTGCCTACAGAAGCTTCCCTAACCCAGTGCCGTATCTCAGGAATATAGATGTGGAGAAGTGACTGTATGACAGAGACTTCTGTGCTCGTTCATAAACGGGAAAGTAAGAATCCTAATACTTGAAACCACGCAAACATACAAAGATATTTCTCCTATGGCAAAGTACTTGTGGTCTCCCTTCGTCTGTTGCTAGGAGACCCGTTTAAGAATTAATCAGGGAAACATCACAAATGCTGCTAAATCCTGCACCACACTACAGATTGAGCTGCTCCAAAGAGATGAGAAAACTTGCTTTTTCTGTTAACCCGGCGCAGGCTGGTATGCAGCACAATTTCCTTCAGTAAGTACACCGCTGTACAAGCGCAAAATATTTACACTGTGTCTCCAGCAAAGTTGACAGTTCTGTCTAGCCAAGAACTACTTGTACAGCAAGGACAAACACAGGCATATTAGAAACTGAGGATGGAAGAGTGTGCTCAGCTGGCTTCAGGACATGCTGGAAGTTCGAAGTTGGACTGTTGATTACATTTTCTTTTAAAAAGACTTGGAGATTATAACAGAGGACTGGTGGGCTCTGTCCAATCTGTCCTGGGACCCTGGCATGGGGAATGAGAGATGCTAAACATGACAACAGCAGAGATTCAGTTGTCATGGCAAGAAGTGATGCCATGAATTGGAGAAAATCATTGTGAGTGCTGGGAGGCTGCACCACTTTACCTGTGACTGGCATAGATCCGGTTATTCCAGTGTAGCTGTGCTTTTTTTCCAGTTCCTGTGTAGGAAGGCTAATAAGCCATTCCTCTGTCAGGCACTTTCAGATCAGTCTGGCATGTTCCTGTAAAGAAATTACGCAGACAAAGCGTACCAGTTAAAACACACACACATGCATTTCAACCAAGCGCTTAAACCATTGCCAAAGCCATATTTAGAACAGAGATGAGATTGGGGCTGGCATGGAAAGGAGGGAAAAGCTGGCATTGTGTGCACAAACTAGGACCTGAGGACTCAGAAAAGGATGCTAGGAAGCATGGGGCTAAGAATTTCTGGAGCAGAGGGTCAGATACTCCATTCTGCATTTCACAACGTATGTGTTTTAGCTGTTCAGCCTCACATTGTAGATATTTGATCAAAGAATCCTTCTGTCAAAAGCCAAAATTGTACAAAAATAGCTTTTCTTGTCTGAATGTAACCATGCTTTAAGTGAGGAAAAGGTCCATTGTGGTTTTGGATTTAGAAGTAGGTTCGTGTTCTGATCCAAGGGTTTTACGCATCATCCCTAGGTTCCAGTTTCAGAATATACTTAGCTGGGATTTTATTTTATTCAGATAGATTTAAAGTTGAAGTTTATTCAGGCTGCGACTATGATAGGGGTTGAAATTTGTTGGAGCATCTTTTGGATGATGAAACTGAGACCTTAAAGAAAAGCCTGTGCATAAACTTCATGGAAGGAAGACCAGACTATTTTGCTTTTAAAGCTTTATACTACATTCTGGGGAATTTTTTATGCCAAGTGTGAAATAAAGAGAATTTTTTAGAAACAGACAGGAAAATTCAGAACAGTGGTAAGAGAACTAAGAAAAAAATCAACTTTTCATTTAGTCCTTGGAGGGTATCAGCTTGAAGTCACTATGTGGAACGTGACTGCTTCTCTGCTGGTGGCCTTGGTCAAGTTGCCATCAGACAGATGTCTCTTCTGCAAACCTGCCACAGTATCTGGCAACCTGGTTGGAGATTGCTTTGCTGATATTCATAAAGCTGGTTGTGTTGCGATATTTAAAAGTGCTGTTAAATACAAAGGAGAAGAATTAATCTTCATGAAGGAGCCAAAAAATGAGTTGGTGTGGAAAGAGAATTACTTGCACTTCTTGGTATGTGGCCTCTGCTCACTGGGACAAGGACATGTTGGCAGAATGAACAAGCAGACCCTGCTGCTGTGGTTTGTACTCTCAATCTGGAAAAAGAATTGTTTTCTGGGTCTTGCAGCCTGATCTCTGAATTCACTAAGTACATTTTCAGATGAGTAGAGAAAAGCTATTCCAAACCAATCTTTCCCAGAGCCCCCAAGTGCAGGATGTCTTATATTAGCAGGTGACTTCTGTCAGGTTGTTTGGTAGAATAGAGTAGAATAGAATAGTTTTGAGTTGGAAGGGACCTACTGTGATCATCTAGTCCATGTGCATAACATTTATGATGGCTTCATGACAGAAGTCTACATGGATGGAGTGACCAGAGAACAAGAAAATGGAGTTCCCTTTTCTTTCTGTGTGCTCCAGAAAGCCTTCTCCCGTGGGCGGAGCAAGGGGTCCCCTTGCTGCTTCAGTTCACTTTAGCAGTTAAGTGGGAAGATGAGCATGCTGCACTGAACGCAAGCGGGTAGGAGAACCAAGCAGTTCTTTATAAAGGATATTTGGAGCTACTGCAAAGCCTCTCCTCATCTGTGCCCACCGTGTGTCAGCCCGCTGTCTCAGAGCAGCTCCAGCAGGTGCTCAGATCTCGCTCGCTCGCACTGCGCACACCTCAGACTACACGGCTTTGATCACGACTTCATTGCACCCAGCAGAAAGCCATAAAAATCCCCACCTGCAGGATCTCCTTTTCTTCCCTCGTACGTCACTGGCAGCAGTCCCCCTGATGTCAGTAGGAGCAGGATCAGATGTCTCTGCTCCAGGTTTTCAAAGGAGAATGTCTGGCTTTATTAGCATCTTTTTTAATGCTTTAGGTAAACATGCCAAGCTGTAGTGACACATGCTCAGCCTTAAAGTAATAATAGGGAAGCTTAGTAAGATTCAAAGATAATTTAAAAAAAAAAAAAAAAAAAAGCCAAAAATACCCCGAGAAAAAGTCAACAGTTACACTGAGAAAATAGATAAAATATATGGGGGTCATAAATCCCCGCACACCAGGAGAGAAGTTATCTGGCTTCTCAGGGTCAGAGTGAGCAGTTGTCATAGACATATCCAAAAACTATTTGACATCAGTATTGGCCTCTGTTGATAAACGGATCTTGTGCTAGATCAATACAATCCAGCAAGGTGAATCCTATATCCCTAATACTCATGAAATGTATATTGGCTTTTCATGTAAAAACCCTCTAAAATTCAAGTTAACTCCCCCAGGCTTCAATATCAAATCTATTAATTTCCATTGGTTAAACCCTAAATCACTTTTGTAAACAGAGTGCTAAAACTGGAAAAGTGGCTCCGGTCATAGGCAGCCAAGGAAAAACTTACTCTTCCATCAGGAAATCCAATCACTGCTCCATCAGCATCCCATCCCTCTCCAGCACATGCTCCATTCCCTGCAGTGGGTTTTGCTATGTGCCTTTGCGGAGGAATAGCTGCTAATTTTTTATTGAATCGCTTTTCCTTTTCCTCTTGCACGCTGATCCAGGTAAACAGATGTCTTGAACACCTTGGAATATGCACATTCTCACTCCCAGTCCTCCTTCTTTCCAAACTGTAATTGTTCCAGCATCCAAAGAGATAAAAAGGCATTAAAGGTAATGACCCTTGTTCTGATTTCACATACGGCTGGGCCTTACCCAACAAAATCCTAATCCCTGTTTTACAGATAATTATGTATCAAAAGTGATAAATGTTCTGTGACAACAATATACTACCCAGAGAATACTAAAAGACTGCTGCATCTGTGAGTAACCAGACTTGTTTTGAAAGTGGTGTTGCAACAAACACACATCTGATGCAATGTTTGTAGAACCATTTCTCTTTTTGGAAACTGGATAATAAATAATTTTGTGTAACTCTCAGATGAAGTTTAGGAGGCCGTTCTGTGTGTGTTCAGTGCTGTTGCATTTCTACAGTTAAATTTTATAACGGCACATTAGCCTTGAATATCTATTAAAAAGAATTTGTAATCGGTTTGATGAGAGATGGCTACAAAGATGGTGCAATGATGCTTTAAAATTATTGATTAGATCAGTAAAAAGACATTAAAAGTAAGCATGAATAGCAAGCTTATTAAATGATATTGCCACGTCTCCTTCAGCACCAGCTCCTGAAGTCACTTTAAGCAATGTAAAACATATTAATGCAATACTAATTTAAAAGAAGAGAAGACGGCACTCTTTAAACTCAGAATGAAAGCAGATCAAAATTAACAGGATATGGAGGTCAGGAACCAAAAGATTCTAAATGTGAAAGCAGAGGAAACAAGGAAAATAATGTCAGTTATTTAATTATTTTAGCTTTTAAAGCTCTTTAATAAAGCAGAGTTCAATCTGAGAAATTATTATTGTTCGAGAAAAGTAATTGACAACTATAACTTCAGCATATTTAAAACAGTTTGAAACCAATTAGCTTCTCACCTACACTTGAAGGAAGGCCAGTGCTACTTTTGTCATATAACGTAATCAAAATCACATTGAAGTCTAAGAGGAACTATCCTGATACGAGGGTTTTTTTTCTCAAGTTTAGAAAGAAAATTAATTGGACAAGTGTAGAGAGAGAGTCACTGTATGCTGGGTTCATCAATGGAAAAATCCATTGTACAGCAATTCGAACTCTATCCTTCAGCCAACACAAACCAACATTTTAATAGGTTTAACTTATTATTCAATAATGGACTGATGTGGGAAGAGAGTGGCAAGTATCCAAATAAACCCTAAGGGCTGGATTGAAACACGTTAAAAATTTCTAAGATTTCATATGCAATTCTGTATTTGGACAAGTGACTCTTTGGGAAAGGTTGTGCACTCAGTTTCTCCTGTTGTGTATGTAGATAATGATTTCACCCCTCCAATGGACATGCACTTGTGCATTTATGTTCTGGTCTTCAGAGGGTCTGTACTTCTGAAAATCATGTCAGGTCTTGTTCTTGGGTTTTGGCCATTTGATCTCCCTAGTGCTTGGGCTTGTCAGATTCAGGGTGATTATCACTCCAATGCAGCTGCATTCTGACATGAGTGGAAGTAATGTTTTCAATTCAGGAGAAGGCTGGGACCATGTATATGACAGAACACAGGCTACCCAAGAGCCTTGCTCAGTCATCACCTGGCAGGGCTTCTGCTATGAGGTTAGAGCCACTGTGGCCACAGGACCCAGAGCAATAGCCTGGTCTGAACCCGCTTGGCTGATTTGAATCTGTTCAGGAATTTTTTTATACATTAACTTTGTTTGAGGAGATGCCATGCTCATCATTATCATTGGATGATGAAACTTACAGTGTTTTTATTCCTTCAGTGTCATAACACTGACAAAAATCCATGCTGTGTGCACTGGTTACTTTGAGAGAAATGGGGACACCAAATCAAATCCAGTGTAAGGATCTCCTATTAATAGAGATGTCCTATGTCTGGCAGGACCCAGAGTCCTTCATCGCTTGAGGGATGTATCTGGTCCTTGCCATCCAGTGTTGAACCTTCAGGACCACCTTAGGTTCTGAGATTGTCCTAGATGCTGCATAAACTGCAGTATTTAACATTTATTTCTTTTCTGAAACATTTGTAACTCTTTTTCGTTCGACACAAACTTAGCTAGTTCATATGCATTTTCACTCCAGCTCAGACTACCTTTCCTTGCACAATGACATATGTCTTGAGACCGTTGATGGCAACGTGGGACTGGAAGGAAACACCTGCTTCCTGCAGGCCAGGCCCCTACTTCTGCAAGCGTATCGTGTCTTCCACACAGTGACAGAAAAATATCTTAAAAGTTACACTTGTGAAAAATAAACTTTTTTACCGAGTGAGTCCATTGAAGAGCAGTTCTTTGCATAGAGCTCACATTGCAGATCCCAACCCACTTAGGAACCCATTACATTTTACACAAAATCTAATGGGGCTATGGGGCTGGTGCAGCCAAGCAGGAAGCTTTTGTCCATACCACAGCAGCTTTAATCAACGTTACCCCATATTTTGTGCCACTGGCTATGAGAACATGGGGTGCTTCCTCCGTGCTGTGAAGCATTGCTCCTGCTGGGGCTGGAGACTCATATCTTTACAGGCATTTGGGCAGGCAGGGAGATGAGGTAGAGCTAGATCTGATGCAAAAACATGCCAGAAGAATATATATAGACAAAACGCAGCTGTAATGCTTCCTAGGTGGTGGGAATGCCCATGAGGGCTGCACAGGGCAGCTCCTACTCTGTGTGTGCCTTCTGCTCCAGTGCCAGCTTGGGGCTGGCATGTCCTCTGCATGGGAAAAAATAAGGCTCAGGAAGATTTTACCAACAGGAATAAGGTTAATGGGGATGGACCTCACTATCCCCAAGGAAAGAGCTGCCTCTGCTACAGACTTTATTTAAGTGCTGTTAGTAATGTGTATATTACATTTGTATACTATATCATAGCTTGGTGCTGTGGATAAATATGAAAACATAAGCAAGGTCATTTATGGGAAGCCAACAGCAATAATAATGCTGGAGAAAGACACATGCAAAAAATAGAAAATAAAATGTTTAAGTGTAGTGGCAAGAAGATGTTGATAATGAAGAAATAAAACATACTTTCTTTTTCAGTATTGTCACTAATGCTTTAACTTCTGATATCTTAAAACATATCTTCCCTTGAATAATATTTTCACTTCCTGAAAGCAATTTGTTATCCAGGAAACATTAAACACTAGCAAAACCAGACTGTACTGACTTTGATGCATTATCTACAGAGTTACAAGAAGTATGGATACTCAAGATGTCAGTAAACAAAAAGATGAACCTTCATACAAAAAGCATGAAGCAATTTTTTTTTTTTTTCCCAATAAATGTGACATTGGACTGATAAAAATAGAAAAACAAAGAAGACCAACCGGAATGAGAGACGGAGCTTCCTGCTAGGAGCTGTGTGCCAGTTTGACAATTAATTGATTCAGACTGATTGGTGACTTGGCAGGTACCATCAACACAGTTTCCTGCAATCTGCCAGTCCAACTATCCAAAGGATGTTACTGGATTCTGCCCCACTCTGTTCTCTCTCCCATCTGCTGTGTTATGCAAGATGAGATACAGCAGTCCTAGAGAATTTAGAAAGTACTACAGAGAAAAGAAAAAGCGTCTTCCACTTTGCACTCAACATAACGTTGTAAGATCACGATACATTGGGAAAGAAGATACAGTAATCGAAATTCCTGTCTGCTTTCTGAAAAACTGAGGAGCTTTTACCACACAGAAATTGGAGGGGAGCTGCTGCACTTTTTCAATGCAATAATCAGACAATAATGCAATAATGTTATCAGATTGTCTGCATATTCATTGTGGCTTCTTATTAGAAACTGTGATTTTCATTTTTAAAGGGCATTAATACACCAATTTTCATAACCTAAATATGTATCCACTTGCAGTGCCTAAACATCCAGATTTTTAACACCCTTGAGATAAAGTACCTATACTGACTTGTGAGGGCATCCAATGTGTTGCTATAGATTAATCACATATTTTAGCCAGGAGGAGTACCTCTGGAACAGATATCAGGGCATGCCAGTAGATGTACCCATTGAGTTCTCCTAAAATACTCCATATGAAGTGCCTCAAGCCTGCCAGAAAATACCATGGGAGGTCTAAAGCTTACTAGACCCATCTTTGCCAGCCACACAAGCTCCCAAGAAATCTTCTGGAAAGGCCTTATAAAGTGCCTCTGCCAGATCCAGCTGTTGAATGCCTTTTCCCTGTTTTGTGTTACTGTAAGAGCCTGGCTATTGTGTGCCTCAAACCTTGTGTGGTGATAAGATCTGGAAGGACCTGTCTGGAGAGAAGTGTTGATTGCTCCCAGTGTCTCTGTGCTCCCCCTTTGGCTCCTTGCAGATAGGCTTTAA
>JANHGN010019682.1:152744-172451 GCA_024605025.1 Megaceryle maxima | reverse complement strand
ATCAACACCACTTCCTGTGGAAACTGGGAATGCCACCCAGATATCTCAAGGGTGTAAAGGGACAGAAAAATACTGATTGGGGTGGATCCACCACTGAAGAACTGAAGACGTGGATGGATCCATTGAGAGGTCGTTGGATCCACAGGTGGTAAGAACCTTTTCTCTTTATCTTACTCTCTCTTTCTCTCTCCTCTTACATACTCTCTCACTCCCTCTATCTTTTTTTCTAATCACTTTTTCTTCCTTTTCCTCGAAATTTAGTCGTGCCATAAAATAATCGCCTATGAAAATAACACCTTTATCTGTACTGTTTGTTGATTGCTTCATTGAGGAGAACTAAGAAATTGTTTTGTTATTGTTCATAGAATCACAGAATCATTCAGATTGGAAAAGACCCTTGGGATCATCAGATGCAACCATTGACCCTACTTTACAAAGTTCACCCCTAAACCATGTCCCTCAACACCACATGTAAGCAACCCCTAAACACATCCAGGGATGGTGACTCAACCACCTCCCTGGGAAGCCTATTCCAGTGTCTGACAACTCCTTCTGTGAAAAACTTTTCCCTAATGTTGAGTCTAACACTACATTGTTGCAGCTTGAATCCATTCCCTCTTGTTCTATCTTGTTCTGTCACTAATTACCCGCGAGAAGACACCAGCACCAATCTCTCTACAGTGTCCTTTCAGGTAGTTATAGAGAGTGATGAGGTCTCCCCTTAGCCTCCTCTTCCTCAAACTAAACAGTTCCATCTCCTTCAATCACTTGAAGAATTGCTCCAGTTCCTTGGAGTCATTGTCGTGACTGCCACCCCAGTGGCCCTGCCATCCAGGGACAGCCTCTTTTGAGAGGTCACAAAGATTCACCTCTCTTCTTGTCCACTGAATGGGATGAGACAGTTACTGCCCAGATAACATTGCTTATGGACTTCTTATGCCATACGAGACACACCAGTCATGGAAGTCTCCAGCAGACCAGAGCAGACTGGAGTTCAAGAAGGCATGTGGCCTGTGCAGCTGAAAAGGCAAGAGATAGGTTAGGGGGCTCTTCCCATGCCAGAGTCTCCACGAGAGCCCACCCACAGACCAGCTGCTGAGGCATGTTGCCAGTCAAGAGCTCTCTTCCACCAAAGCCTGGTGCAGAGGTGGTCTAGGATGACTTCCCCTGGTAGAGAAGATGCTAGCCACCATGCTGAGTGGATGCATTAGCACCACCTGACCTGGTGCAGCATGGGCTTCTCAAGTGGCAACTGCATGTGGCTCATGCTCCTGCTGGTGATAGGAATGCCAGGGAGAAGCATGGGGCATATATTCATTGGCAGGACTCCTCAAAAATTATGCTGTACGTGTAAATGAAAAATACCTGACAAAATGGACAAATCAATGTGCAGTAGGCCAGGGGCAATCCTGCCCAGTGTCTGTGCTGGGTGGCTGCCCCAGTAGCACTCCAGTTTGCAGTTTCAGGTGCATTTGTTTACTTCATGGTGAAGACACGTGGGCCACTGGCCGGTCTGCTGTTCCAAAGCTGTAGAGATACGTTGGGTCTGAGCACTGAGATTTCATTTAATGTGCATAATGGGGAGAGCAATAATGTCCTGTCTTTTGGGGAAAGGGGGTGATGTAAGGTCCCAAGTTCTTCATGGTTCAGAAAGGTCCTGTGCAGTAGAAAGGATAGAAGGATATAAAAAGAATGAAACAACGTATTGCTTGATACTTGAAGCTTCACACACTGTCTCAGTGCAGTGTAGAGGGCAACAGGAAACCCGGAAGTGACCTCAGCCTGTGATGTGTGGGGATGTTTGATGTTGCAGCCTATGCTGCTGAATGATGGATAGCATCTGGGGGTGCCATTAAGGAGCAGAGTCATCTTAGCCAGTAAGATTTTACATCAACTTTTATAGATTGGTACTGTTCAAACATTTTTAATATTTACATTGTAGAAATATAAATTTCAATGGAAATAGAAAGAGACTATTTCTAGAAAAGAGGCTGTAACCATCAGTTGCAAACTGATACTCCACTTGTACAGATAATGACCTGAAATCACAGAATCAGAGAATCAGAGAATCACAGAATCGCAAAGGACCTCTAGGATCATCAAGTCCAACCTTCATCCCAACATCTATCCATTAAACCATAGCCTCAAGTGCTACGTCCACTTGTTTTTTAAACACCTCCAGGGATGGTGACTCTATCACCTCCCTGAGCAGCCTGTTCCAGTACCTAACCACTCTCAGTGAAGAATTTCTTCCTAATATCTTATCTAAACCTCCCCTGATGCAACTTGAGGCCATTTCTTCTTGGTTTATCATTAGTAATGTGGGAGAAAATGATTTTGGCATTTGAATTCTGCTAAAGTCTTATTCAGCATAGAACAAAGATCAGTTTAGAGATAAATTCAACCTACTGATCTTTATTATTTCTTGCCTGTCCTTGTGGTATTTGTCCAGAAAGTATTTTCCACAGACAATATGTATAACTATTGTCTTTGAAAGAGTGAAACCCTTATGTTTAAAATTATCTATGAAACAGATGAAAGTGTAAAATGGGAGAAATAGTTCTTTGTGTAAGGGATGGCTTGAATGAAAATAAAAAAGCCCTACAAGCACTCACAGGAGATGAGTGTGGGTGGATGGGCAACACTTGCATCACTAGTGGAAGACAGAACAGAGATCTCAGATCGCTTCCACTATGAAGGGAGGAGAGGTGGCTGCTCTTAGAAGTCCTTCTCTTATCCACTCATTCTTTGTTTTCAGGAGACTTTTTTCGAATCATCAAGAAGTTTATTGAAGCAGAAGGGAACCACAGAGACTAGCGAGGTACCGCTCTCCTAACTCTGTGCTAAAGCAGCCCTCTTGGCTTCACAAGAGGCACAGCTGTCGAGACACAAATTTATTTAGCAGAATATGTATAAGATCTAGGCAACTCTTACTGTAACTACTCAAACAATTACCCTACTAGCAGTTCCCTCACTCAGGTGTTTGCTCTGTCTGCATGATCAAGGATCATAGATGAACTTTAGGGAGTTGCTTCTTCTTACAAAGATTTTTAGCTTGTAATTCTGTACTTCTGACTTCTTATGTACGCTTTCACGTGTGTGTGATCCTGTTTAGTTATTCAGCTGCTGAACTTGTTTGCTGATTTGGCTTAATGAGGCATAATAAGCTGCAGCAATCCTGTTGCTGAATAAAATGGAATACAGAAGAAAAAACTCTCTGTTGTACATCCTAATGGACAAAACCAACATTTAAATTGCCTCCTCATTTTACATTGCTTGTAATTTTTGTCCATATGGACAAGAGACAAACATTTCATCCAGTTAGCTACTTCAGCCATGTAGATCCAAAGCCTGATTTAATATTTTTTTAGGTAACTGGGCATTTATTGAGATTTCCCATTTATTTAAAGAGCTTCTGCGCCAATGACAAAGATGAAAAACAGGTATCTCTTAAGTTACAAAACTTTTATACACATATCAATGACTGATGATTCAGCTTGCCAGCTGTGAGAAAGATCACAATTTTATACCCCAGATCTGCAGACCTGAGGTGTAGAGAAAATCATGGATAAAATCTGTAGTAGGAAAAATGTAGTGGAAAATCTGTAGAAGGACTGGGAGATTCAAGCAGAAACTAAAAGCCAGGTGGATTTAGAAGTTCCCTTATTCTGTTAGTGGAGCCATGATCTAAGGAAAATTATTTCATTTTTTCAGCAATAAATGAGGAAGGCTCATATGACTGTATATCCAGAATCCAATTATATGCAGGGATAAACTTAAAGCTTCAGTCTAATTCAAAGTTTTCTATTTTGTCCCTAGTCTGGACATGAAGTGGTCTAGTGATTCCAAGACTTTTTCAGTAAAGTATTTAATTTCCCAATGAAAATTAATACCTTTAAATACCTTTGAATTTTTTTTTTCTTATTTGTTTTTACTTATCATCTCTATGGTGTTCTTTCTAGTTGGAATTAGATGAAATTGCCAGTTTGCTTCATTGAGGAAGATTTTCTCACATTGATCAAATTCATCAACTTTCTTCTCCAGCAACTGAAAATCCACCAGGGGAGAGAGGTTAGAATGCCAGAAATTAAATCAAGCAACACATTGCATAAAGAACTTCTATGCCAAATCCAACAAGCCAAGAGAATTGTTCCTGATGAAGTATTTCAGCTTATCAAAGACAGGTGCATTTTTTTTCCTTGCCTAACAAGATTAGAGGTTGATTCAGTAGGAGATATGGAAAATGTAACTACATTTTCATTATTTTATACATTTTTGCAGCATTAGATAATTACTTTTTAAAAGTTTTTTCCAAAGGAGGCTTTTATGAATGTACCATTCATGTCCAATGTATTTAAAACAATGCCTTTGACTTGTGCAGCTTGAAGATCTGTCACAAGAATTGCAGCACACAGTAGAGGTACATTTTCTGTTAGAAAAATCTGTGTCATTGATAACAGAAATTACTTCAAGAATGGTTGTTCTCTCACAATTTTATCATGCTGCTCTTAGAAATTTGCCTTAAAATGGTCTGAATTTTAGGCTCTACCTAAGGAACTGAAAGAAAAAAATGTCCTACAGTCATATCCAATAAAAACCTCAGCTCTCAGAAGATGTTTTTATCTCTAGTCTGTCATTCAATATGAAACAAATAAAATTGTTATGAATACATGAAATTGAACTTTACTAAAAATTTCGAAGGACAGCCAAAAATAAGCTTCCAGCTAAATCTCCAGTTTCCTGACAAATCTTCAAAGCTGCACAGCTGAGTTCTGAAACTCTTCCCTTTCAAAAAAAAGACAGCAAACACCATATACTTAAATAAGACATCCTAAACTAAAAAAAACAAACAAACAAACAAACAAACCCCCACCATACTTTTATAATATTTCCAGATCAAACCCCCTCTTTCCTCAGCTTTTTTTTTTTTTTTTTTACCTTGTAGACTGAAATGTAATATAAAAGCTTTTCATGTGCCAGGGAATAAATTTGGCTTATGGGGAAATAGGCTGTAGCACTACCCTGTGACCCCAGGTGAGCCACCCAACACGACCCATTTGAGCTGGATCTGCTGTGATCTGCTGAGCATCAGTTGTCTTCTGGCCCCAGTGAGGGATCTGCTGGCAAGAGGATAGGGATGACCCCATCCTTGCCTGCAGAAGGCATTCCAGAAGACAAAGTTTGTCTCAGACATCCCTCAGGTCTGAAACTTCAATGGAGAAATGAAACTATAGATTGATCTGGGCCAAAGCACCCTCTTGCTCCAAATCCAGGTTTCCAAACTTAGTACGGTGATGCATGACCCGAATGGTTGTTCAGAAGCAGGAGGGCTCAGCAGAGACAGTGAGTCCTGTGTTCCAACCCCCAACATTATTTTCTTTCTGCATCCAATTATCATAATGAAGAGCAATGCACAAACTACTGTCTTAAGCATGGACTTGAACCCAGCTTTCCTGCCTTTGGACAGGCAGACTATCTGCTTCAGCTTGAGTTATATATCCCATATTTCTAATTCTTTCTGACTCTTCAACTCCTGCATCCTTTGCCATACAGTGGCCTCACAGCTCTGCAAGTACTGTCTATCTGTAATGTACTCTGAGGAGAAAAATGCATGTTTTATCTGCTCACCCAGAGCAGGATGTTGAGTCATGGTACTCATGCTAGGCATTTGCACTGAAACTGGGACTTCTGCAAAGTTAAACTTTTTTTAACTTTTGATTTAAACCCTCGGGAATATCCTGCAGACTGTAGAGCCTGGAGGGAGCGGGAGTGCCTTTTTTTAACCTGATTCAGCGTGGCATTTAATCTCCAGAGAGGTCTGAGATTTCCAATAGTTTTGTGTTTAGCATTTTCTAATAGCTAGCTCCTAGTAATGCCCCACACAATACAAAAGTTTTCCAGATGACTCTTGGGGGCTTTAGCTATCTAAACTCTTAGTTTTGATTCTGGTTTGAGTTTTTTAAATTCTGTTGTTTGGCAACTTTTTTTTTTTTTCTTTTCCCCCTTAGGTCTCACAGTATCAAACAGATCTAAATGCTTGTTTGGTCTGCTCTGATGAGAAGTCCAATCTCACACTGAAATAATGCATTTTTCAGAAAGGAGAACCTATTACTTAGTCCAGGGCAATTGTACTGACTGATTATTACTCTTCCGACTCCTATATGTATTCAAAAGACAGCATTTTGGAACATTTCTGGGTAAAAATGCGACCGAGTTCAGCTACCTCCCCCGACTACTGCTTGTATTCACAGAAAAAAAAAAACAACACCCCCCCCCCACAAAAAAACCCCAAACAAACACAAAACAAAAACAAAACAAACAAACAAAAAACCAACCCCAAAAAAACCCTAAGTAAAAGCTATTTAGATTTCAGGCCATCACGCTTCTTGTGAACATGGTATTCCCAGTTTGAACTGAATCTAAGGTCTGCCTAAAAAAAAAGTCAACTACTCTCCTGCAATCTCCACAGAGATCATTAAAGAGATGTTACATGGTATAAGAAAGTTACTCTTTCAATATCTCAGAGGATCAGATATCACCGAGAATACTCTAATTGCTTAATGATCACTTCATTTTTAGGGGCTTAAACAGTGATTTACAACTTCAAATTACTGAACAGAAAACGTAACAAGCAATCAAAGCTGAAGTTGTTAATAATTACCTGAGCGCAATACCTTTCCAGAAATTGCTGCAGCCATTTCAGCAAGATATTTGCCCCAGAATACCATGTGGCAATGTACAACCTTTGCAGCCTTCTCCTGTAAAAAAACCTCCTTTTACACCAGGACTGGCTGCAGAAATGTAATCTCAGCTGAGCTATGACTTGCCCTCATGCCCATTACACCCTTACATTTCCTGCAACGCTCTGTGGAAAACTAAGCTTCGTATAAAATATGACTATGATCTTTTTGAGTAGGTGGTATTATATCACTGCTTCTTCGTTTATCATGGAGAGCATTTGCCTGAGGTGAAAGCAACATGCTGAATCCCCAACTTTGCCTGGCAAGAACTGAACCTACTTCATTGTGCAGAGTGTACCAGCCACTAGCCCACAGACTATGCAGGCTGAATGAACCTATTGTTTCTCTTTCTCAAGATGCTTCACTGTGCATAAAGTGCTTCAAGGTGTACTGGGAGAAGGGTAAAAAAAGAATGAAAGAAGCTTTTGTAGGCTTGTGGCTTGGATGCTAAGGAGCAATGGACCTTGGAGTGTAGTCCTTGCCTCAAAGACCAGACATTTATGCAGAGGAGTTTCATGTAAACAGTATAATCATTCCCCTGGAGCAGAGGTTCATGTTTGGGACTAAACTAGGAGATGGAGTTGTAATAGCCAAGGAGAGCCCAGGCTATATGTTGCTGTGGAAGTGTTTAAAATGATTGAAAGGCATCAGGACTGGGATGTGTCTTCTGTATTTTGGGGAAGTGCTGTAGCCACAGCTTTCTTCAGGAAGGTGTCTCATTCTAGCCTCAGTATGTGGTTTCAACAAAAATAATAATGTGAGCTTTTGCTCTGTTCTCTGAGGAATCCAGCTGAGGTATCTGCAGATGAGTGTGTGACATTAATGATACCAAACAGGAGACTCCTGCTGAACAGAGCCCTGAGTGGCTGTGCTCAGGATGTGCTGCTTCTCCCTCTTGGCAGCTTTAGTCTAAGTGTATCAGTTTCAGCCTGCTCTCTTGTGCTGGCTGTTTTCAACCCTAACAAAACGCTGCTTTAGAGAGGAGTAGACAAAGAGCTTACTGTACCAATGAGATGTCTGTGGGTGCGTTTCCACGAGGCAGCCAGCTGACATAAGAACTTATTGCCACTGCAAAGGGGAGACCCTTCCAGACCTCTGCTCCCTGTGGCATGCCACAACCATGTATTTTGCACCAGCTTTTCTGCCCATCAGATCCCTCCGTGAGCTATCACAACTACATAAGCTAGTGGAATATGCTCCAAGCAAAAAGATACATTTCTGTTAGGTGATACAGATGTCTGGGCTCACAGACAAGCCCAGTGAGAGAAGAGCTGGCAGAAGAAATGAGGGACCACAGGGGCTAGAAGGCAGAGTAGATAAGGCTTCCCACCTGGCAGCAGGAAAACATCACAGTGCATTAGCTTGTGTGAAGCCATAGCCCTTAGTTTCTTTTTAAAATAATATGGGAACTCATGAACAGTGATTCAAAGCACTGAGCTAACATATGAGTAACTAGGAGAGAGAAAAAAAGTGAGCCTAGCACCAGAGTGGCAGTGACATGCACACAGCTGCATAAAGGCAACAACAGAGAGCAAAGTTGAGTGATAAAGCAATTTCAGGAGTCAAACAGGTGCTGCAGCTACTTTTGTCAGGGATCTTACTGGATATAGTTTGGGAGGGCTCAGCTCAGATTTGGGCAGTCTGGACTTGCTTGCCTGAAAGCAGCACTTCTGACCTTACAAGAATGTAAGTATTAGCAAGGATTTTGTTAAGAAACTGAACTACAAAATCATTATCTACTTTGGATGTTCAAGAGACTACTTGTAAAAGGCTATTTAATTTTTTTTTTTCTTTCAAAGTTCATCAGTTGTTGTCCTGAAGCTGCCCAGTTTATCCCATATTGCAATTTTATGCCCTACATAAGTTAATTAAATGTATATTTGTGGGAAAAGCGAAGCTACTCTGCTGACTTGAGCAACTATCACAAAATTGGAAGGCTTATTCTTGTCAGCTTTTATTTAAGGATAATCTTATTCTATAAGAATCTCTCAAGGCAAGCCATTAGCTCAGTTTTAGTTCATTTCATCTTTCAACAGTTAGCAACCAAATGTGTGATTGATCTCATATCACTTTCTGACTCTCCATTAAACATTTTCTAAAGTCTGTTGTAAGTGATTGAAAAGATGGACACTAGCAGTTGTTGGATCAGGCCTTACAAAGAAACATTTGTGGCTTTCCAAAATAATCCAAGGAGCTGAACTTTAGCTTGGCGATTCATTAACTATCTGATTGCTAAAGAAGCACTGAGCCAAATCCAAGTCCCTTCAGGACATCAGTTTGACTGCAATGAGAATTAAATACTGGACCTCATAAACTGTAATTCCTTCTCTCCAATATGCTTCTAAGTATAACCCAGAGGCAGATGGCTTGCAAGCAACTTCACAGTTCAGTGCAGATAAAAAAGGTGAAGTTAGATGGAATACAACCAGTTTGTTATTGAATTGTATTAAACTATACTGATTTTCATACTTAAAATAATCATTGCAAAATTTGTATTTCCTCTCAAGTTGATCTCAGTTCTAGGTGTTCCACACAGAACCAGAGAATTACAGAATTGTTTCGGTCAGAAAAGATCTTTAAGATCATCAGGTCCAACACAGTACCTATGAAGGGGCAAAATAGAAAATGCTGATTTCTGTAAAATTGGCCACAGAAGCCAAATTTCCTAAATGTGATTCACACCAATGTAGTAAAGTGCATGTAGCATTAAATCTGCTTTCTCACCATTTTTGTTCTTTCTTTTCCAGCAGTACTGTTAAAAGTTAGATTAGATTGGAAACTGCTTGGAACTCAAATTACTGGTAATGCTTGTATCATGAATGTACCGACACACTGACTGCACTGAAGTGTAGTATTTATTTGCTGATTGCATCAATGGTATAAATTCTTTAGTGTGTACTGACAATTGCCAACAGTAGAGATAACGAGTCCTTATTTGTGAATCCGTGTTAATACAAAGCCCATCTGAGTGAGTACCTCAAGAGGAATGCTGTGCATAGAGACACCACTGCAAGATCAGCACGCAGCTGTAATCACAGAATTTGATAATATTTCTACAGCATTTCCAGAGGGGGAGGGAATAAAAAGACCCTTAATGAACATATATAAAACTGCACTCATAAATCACCTACATAACATTTTAAATAGCTCCTTCGGAGTTTGATCCTCTACCACTAAAGTCAATGGATTTTTTTCCTGTTCATTTAGGTAGGATCAAATTCAAAGCTTTAATGTCCCACTGTGTCACTTTGGGGAAAATCTCTCCTTATTATGAGAGAGTCCTGTAATTTGCTTTCCAGCTGTAAAAGATTACTTCTTTCCTTTTCCCTTTGTATGCATTTTATGACAGAAATAAAACACTGCACAATCACAGTGCAAAACAGAAGCCCCAAGGGCATCTTACAGACACTAGTGGCTCCTTAGGAAATCTTTAAAATCTCCAAAGCCACTGTGATTGCTTTGTACTACTTACTAAAGAACACTTTCCCACAACTGGTAAATAATATGATATTTTGAAGTGTATTGAAAATGCTCACAGAAGGTCAGCTGCATACACTCACTCAGAGTCAGTCTTGTTATACTGCAATTGAGATATAGTGGAAATATTACATCTTTAATAGCCAATACTTCACGGAGGGATGACAAGTGTATGTGCTGTCCCAGTGTCTGGCTCAAAAAGCCTTTTTTTGCATCTGTTTTCCTTTGTTTACTTGTAATCCTTAGTAGAAGCCCATCCGGAGAGGAAAAAAAAAAAAAAAAGGAAAAGCAAAAAAAAAAAGAAAAAAGAAAAAATCCTGCTGCAAATACTTAGAACTATACAGAAAAGCTCAGCAAAAACCCTAAAGCAAAGCAGACCAAAATCACAGGGGCCTTATCCTCCCTTTTCTGGGGCAGCAGAGGGCTGAAGAGATGCTCTGCGCAGCCCTGGCAGTGCAGCGGCCGTAGGGCTCCGCAGCTTTCCAACCTGCGAGTTGGAAGTGCTGGAGCAGGAGCAGGAGCCGCATCAAGCCAGGTAAATCATGCATAAAACTGACATCTGCAGGAACAGATTGGCTAAATCCTATGGATATCACAGAGCTCGCACAGAGCCACCGCGTCCCGACAACAGTTCCTCCCTCCTCTTAGCGCTGGCACCAGGGCTGGCACCGCTGCTGCACATTTTCCTTCCTCCCTTACCCCACCAAGCAGGTCAATTAAAAAAACCTGACAAAACCAACACTGTATAGACAAACTTGGCAGTCTCCATTGCTCACATTCTCTCAGATCCTTCTTGTTACCCATGTTTAGCCCTGATAACAGAATAGGCTGTGTAGCACTTTCATTTTTCTTATTATTGATGAAGATTTCACATGCAAAACTTGTTGTTTGGAACATTCTAGCCTTTAAAAGTCGAATGTTTGTTGAACATTGTTCTAACAAGCAGTGTACATAAAGCATATGTATTTGACAGGAAAAATAATCTCTTCTTCCCAATCAGAGACAATTTGCATATCTTATGTTACATGGCATCTCAGAGAAAAGCATTCTGTTCTTTTACCACATTCACTCCAGCAAGATGGGAAGCAAGTACAGCGTATGATATTAGCAATTCAGGATAGGCCCATACTGAGATATATGCATATATTGAACTTTGAAAGATATATAAAAACCAAGGCTCAGGACCTTGAGAAAGAAAAATAAGAGAGAATTTACGAAAAGGAGACGGAAGAGAAATTATACAAGGGATTCATTTATCATTCAGATGGTTGTGAGGATAATCTTCATCTTGTGGGATCAAAATGCAGAACCAAGGGGTTCAAGCTTCTTCCAGTAAGGGCACAATTCAAGTTCAGTCTGTAAACTTTGTACAGATTTTATTGGGAGCAGTAAAACACACTACAGTGGAGCTGTGAATATTGTGTCCCTGGATATCACCTGTAATAACTTGGGAGTTTTACTGAAGGGAGGAGAATAAAAAAGAGGATTAACTGATCAGTCAGTGGCCAAGAAATACATTCTTGGAAGGGAAGTAGGTTATATTGATATTTAGGTTCAACCTCTCTGGTGTTCGCACTCAGCTTAGTCACATAAACTCTTTCCCTTTCTGTTCTTGCCTCTGCTTTTTGTCAAACCTAATCTATATAGTTCTGCTTTGCAAAGCCAGGTGTCCAGAAACACTGGATTGGCTTTGAGTCACCCCCTCTGCAGAGGTTTGGGCTCTCCATCACCAGAGGCAGTGGCCAGGAGAGGGCCCTTCCCATGAGTATGACCTGCACGATGCTCTCATTGGCAGAAAGAAAACTCCTATTTCATCTCCAAGAGCACACTGGATGTCCCAGAGTCACTCAGGACTTGACAGGATTTCACAATGTAAATATCTGCTTTCAAAATTGCCCCTGATGAAGATGGAGGGGACAGACTGCTGTTCCAGATTCCCAAGAGATGCTGCCATGACAGACGGCAGCCAGGACAGCCCTGACAACCTTGACAGTTGGGTGCCCAAGTTCCTCTAATACACCACTTGCAGCTCAGTTTCCCCTTCTATGTGGACACTATTTTAAAAACCACCCAGGCTCAGGCATTGCATGGCAAACAGCCAGAAATGTGGTCTGGGTGAATTCTTAGTGCATTGGATGGACACCACAACATGGCTGCTGGGCTAAATCCAGTTACTACTCTCCAGTAATCAGGTCTCATCTACTACTGGCATCTACATATCTACCCTGGCTTCACAAATGTCCCAGTTAGAAAGCTCATCTGCTTCATGTAAGGACAAACTACTCTGAGGGTGCCAAATCCCTGGCCCAGGCTGCCCAGAGAGGTTGTGGAGTCTCCTTCTCTGGAGACTTTCAAAATAGTCCTGTACACGAACCTGAGCAACCTGCTTTGGGTGACCCTGCTTTAGAAGGGAGGTTTGTTGGACAAGATGATCCCCAGAGGTCCCTCCGAACCCCTACCATGCTGTGATTCATCTCCATGCATTTACACAGCTTATGTAACACACTTTGGAAATTTCTAATAATAATTTGTTGTTTTTTTTTTCCCATTAGCTTTATTCTTAGAAGTCATCCAAGTCTCTGTCCATTACTTTATACTCATGACTGAAAATATTTAAGGCTTTCATCTGGTCTGTCTCACCTTTCCAGCCTGCACTCAGTGTGCAAGCTGTGACAGCCTGAGTTAGATGCCATCTTTTAGTGTGCCTTAATGTTATGGGCCTGGTGAGGGTGAGCCAGGCTGCCATGTAGGAGGAATGGAAGGAGGGAGGTGGGAGGAATTATCTGTCTAATTGGAAGGAAGAGCATTTAAGAGCAAGGGAAAACACATGGGGAAGATGTTTGAGAAGAGGGATGGCAGCAGGCCTGGGATGAGCAGTGAAGCAGGTATGTGCACGTGGCTGGATTCCTTGGGAAAAGCTGCACAGATTTTGTTTTAACTTAGGAAAACTGTTAATATAGCTCTCTTAGTGTTTTGTTTTTTTTTTTTTTCCTTGCTCTAAGGCAGGCCCTCCTCCAAACTGTTGTTGCTTGAGGACATTACAGTCAAGGTTGTATGCAATTTTGTCCTGTCCTTGGCTCCTGTGGGTGCAGCTGGGACTCAGTGGGATGTTGCACACAGGCGTCAACTGCATGTAAATCCTTGGTTACTTGGCTCTGCTGTTCCTTTATCCTCTACTTTTTGCCAGAGATACTTTTAAGAAAGAGAGATTTAAGAAGATGCATCAACTAAGTGTGTTTAAATCAAAAACTCCAATGGACAAAAATTTTCCTGAGGAAAGCGCTCAGTTTGAAAGCAATCATGAATTCACCCAAGAAAACCTCTGCAGATACTGCTTCACTGATGCTTTGTGTTGCCTCCCACTGATCCTGATGTTACCTTTAAAGATGCTTAAAAAAAAAAAAAAGGCAAAAGCTTTCAAATTAGACACCTACGCATTCGGCTGTGTTTTCATTTAGCGTAGAAACTGTTTACGGCTGCTTGTTTGTTATAAAACTTGGTTTAGCTGGATTAAGGCAACAAGGGCAGTTTGTGCAACTGAGTATCTGAAATTAAGAATCTCTTGGTTTATCTGTGTATCTCACAGTTGTTTGTTTCTTCTCCCAAATGAACGCCTCTACCTTTCTTAACGTTAGCAGAAGTCCACAGCCACGTGCAGCCTGGCTAGCTGTGCTTGGACTTGGCTTACAGTTATAAAGATAAACTTTGCCTCCTCCATGGGGTAGGCATATGGAACATACTTAATTTTCCAGTGCTCAGAAGTACAGGTAGGCTGAGAAAAGCTAATTATTGGTTTCCCTGTGGTGCTGGAAGAATGCTTAAACCCTTTAAAAGCTCCTTTAAATTCCTGATTAATCCTTAAAATAAATAAGCATTTTTATACTTTAAATAGTTCCAAATTTATTTCTTAGCATACGGGCAAGAACTTGCCAAATGAAATATTCATATTTCTAGGTTTCTTTCTTTCTGGTCCACTTAATTACAGGTACCTCACTTAGAAATACCTGCTGCATCTTATAGCATTTGGTGCAGGCTTTCTTCCAAGCTCTCAAGTTCTTGTAAACTGTGACAGTGCACCTGGGGCATGGGTGAGGAAGAAATGGAGAGACTCCCTTCATGAAGAGTCTCCAGGATGCCCCTGGTCACACTGGCAGGTTTTCAGCAGGAATGAGTATTTTTTGACTGCATTCATTATTTGTTTTAGTTTCTTTTTAACTGCAATAATAGTAAAACTACAAGACTAAGGAGACCAGATTTCCAGACATGCTAGTACCTTCATCAAGTGAAGCTCTGAAGTATTAACTGCTTTTGAAAACACGTTCCCTTCATGTAGGCACCTGGCTTAGACAAAGGAGGCTGAGCAACATAGAAAATATAAAACAACAGAAGCATAATTAATAAATGTTGCTTTCCAAGGGCACCCTAAAGAAAAATGACAGGAAATATAAGTGTTCTCTAAAAAAGAGTGTGAAAAGTACAGAAGTTTTATGTTGTGAAGTTGGAATACAAGCCTTGCTGGTATTTTTGAGAGGTTTGGTGCATTTTTAGGATAGATGCCATGACTTTTCAGACTCTTCCTGGGATAGTATTCTAGATTTTGTTTGTTTTAAATATAAGGATGTGGGTTAACTGGCTTTACTAAACACTGTATTTGCAAACTCTGAGTTTGAAGCTTTAGTGAGTACTTTATATATAGCTGCAGAATGGTTGCTTGGTCTGGGACATGTGTTAGGAGAGTCAGCTTGCTAAAAGCACAAGGGGAAGCGGAGCCTGCTCCAGACTGTACTTTTGGGACAGAGCCAGAGTTACAAGCCACCTTTTCCTCAGTCCAACACATTAATATTTTCCTCATCAGTTGTCAGGTGAGTCAGAACTCTGAGGCTTTCTTTTCCTTTTATAAAGGAGAAAACCTTGAATAAGACAAAGGTGAAATAATTTAATTTAAGAGTGAGGAGAACTTCCTTTATGCAATTCTGCCTCTGATACCACAATTCAGTGTCAGCTATTGACACTCAGTTGAAGTGCAACCTTGACACCTATTTAGTTATGGCAAGCTGTTTATGAACAGGCAGAAACTCTTCTCCACAATGTTTGTGGCTTATCACCATGAAAATATCACTCTGTAAATAGACACACAGATACAGCATAAACTAAGTGGGACAAGAAGAGTTGGGTGGTATGTCTGTCTCTTGTAAAGTCATTGCGGTGGCTGCTTGTGACTAAAAGGCAATTGATTCATTTCAGCTCCTCTGGCTCTTTAGTATGTTTTCAGATACAGAGCACCTTAGGGAAGATAAAACCAGTCACTCTACTTTTCTTCATTCAGCATAGGTGTCCCTAACAGTAATTCCTTGATTATTTTTTTTAATCCACATTGATTTTTTTTCTTTCTTTAATTTCCTTTAATTGTCTCAACATGCTTAGAGTTGCTTCTTCCCCTCCTTCTTCCATTGCTTTCCCCATTTCTAAGATTCTGTTGTTTTTTCTTCCACCTGTTACCTGTCTGAGGTCATAGAGTAGCATGGGAATGGATTGCTATTTTTTATTGTATTTATTGGGGGCACCACAGACATAGCATAGTATTATAGAGATGCCCAACAGCAACTTAATATTAAAGCAAAGTAGTTTTCCCCAGTGTGAACCTTTTGTGTGAGCAGTAATCAACTCTAGGCTTAAACAGAGCATCCAAGGTCTCCTTCCATGGCAGTGGTGAGCCTGCTGTGTTTTGTGAAGTAGTTTCACTGTTTCTTTAGGTTTTTTTAAATCTAGGTCTTAGAAGGCTGTGTGGGCTCTTTTTTTAGATAGAGGACTCATAAGCCCAAGAAATTTTAACCTAGATGTTAATCTGTTTTCCAGGAGTGCAGAAAAGGGGTGGTTTTTTAACAAGTGATATTCCTGCCAATGTAACAGCAGGAATGATTGCTGAGGTAAGGTGAATCTTGCTGACAGTCCAAATACATATTATTCAGTGATGGTTTCAAAATACTACCATATGAACGTGCAGGCTGCAAGGGGTGATTCTTCTCTTTGCTTTCAACTGGCTGAAAAAAAAAAAAAGGATTCTTTATTCATGTCAACTTTGCAAAATGATTGTACCTGTGTTTACCAGGATGTGGCTTCTTGAGGAGCTGGGGTTAACCTCACTTAGTGGACCCTCTGAAAGGGTCAAGAATTCACACTTCCCTGCCTGCCCCCCACCTTTAATCCATGAAGTGTGAGTCTTCCTTGGTAGCATTTTATATGGGCAACTCCTAATATTATCAGAAAAGATGATTGCAGCTGTTATTTTCAAAAGTATAAGAAAAAGGCAAAAAGGTATGGGGTTAAGAATTTACTCATTATATTTTAAAAGCTGCAATATAATGATGTGATGAGAGTTTGGAAGCAGTGTTTAGCAAGGATGCTTTTTTTGTCCCACAACGCTTCATAGTAATTGTGTATGGAGAGCTTTGTACAGAGACCTTAATGTTAGCTCTCAGTTTTTCTCTGTGGGTTTTTAAATTTAAGGGGATTCTTTTGAACCAGAAATTATGTGATATCTACTGAAGCATTGCACTATCATTTACCTGTGTGGAAATGCAGATAAAACCGTGGAGGGAGGAGGAGGAGGGGTGGGTCAAAAGAGATAAGAGTTCCTACTAAGTATCATTAAATCCCCCCAAAAGACTGGTTTCCTATAAATATCTAGAGGATGATAGGTGTTCCCTCTGAAGGATAGAACAGTTAATCAGGAGTGGTATTATCTAGTCTGACTCTAAGAAAATACAGTGAGGGTGAATTTGCAGAAGAGATACGGGGACAGCCTGAGTGAGTAGCTGTGAAACAGCACACGGAAAACCATTTCTTGACTTTATAAGCAGTCTCTAATAAAAGCACCACCTCTTCAGAAAGAGCAAACCTCTCTGAGCATGCTGGTAACATGGGCTGATTGGTAAAGGTTTATTTGGTTCTCATTAGCATAGCTTCAGGGGCAGTAAGTCTTTGTAAAAATGTATGCAGCACAGCAAATGGGGGGGGGGGGAAGAGCAGGCACTTGACTTGGTGACACAGATGTTAATTTCCAATATTCTACTTGTTCTCCATGGAGAATAGTTTATTGATTATGTCAAGATAGGCTTGAAATGCCCCCACAAGGCTACAATTACATGCCACTAGTATGCTCAGTGAACCAAGCCTGGATGTTTGACTAGTAACTTGTATAAGCCTGAAGTGTTCATCTTGAGAAAGTTTTGATTGTCAAACCAACTTTGTGATTTGGAAAATGCTGACTTAGAACAAGTCTGTTTGCATGGACCTAATTACTGAATTGTGACAACTACAGTACCTGAGCAGAAAGAGAAAATTAATTGGACCAGCCAGTTGATAAACGAACTCTTGTAGCAGAAACTTAAATGTCTAAAAGAAGCAGCTTAGATCTGTGTATTTCACAGTAACAGGCTATTAGCCAATGGAAATGTGCACACTTTCATAGAATGGTAGAGGTTGGAAGAGACCTCTGGAGGTTGAGTCCCCAACCCCCTGTCAACACAGGAACACCCAGGGCAGGCCCCACAGGAACAGATCCAGGGGGGTTTGAAAGTCTCTAGAGAGGGAGACTCCACAGCCTCTCTGGGCAGCCTGTTCCAGTGCTCTGTCACTCTCACAGTGAAGAAGTTTCTCCCCATGTTGAGGTAGAACTTTCCTTGACTTAATAAATCACATATTGCATGTTAGAGCTACATGGTGAAATGGCTTCCTTAAAATGCACCAATTTCCTACAGAAATCCATTCTGTATCAAGCTTGTATACATGGTGTACTACTGCATGATACATCTGTGATATGAATATGCAAATGCATGAAGTCAGAGGTTTGGGTGTTTGTATACACTAATAACACTCAAGTTTGCTTAAGGATTTCTTGCTCCTCTTCTCCTCTGTAGTTTTATTTTTGATGTGTTTACTACAGACTGTTACAGCCAGATTTTTATCTGGAATCCTGTTTTGGTCTACCTAAAAATTCTTATTAGCACAAAAAGATCCCCAAAGCCTGCTAGAGTTGCTCATGGCATGTAAATTAGCAAACACTACCACTCTGTCAAAACTCTTCATATCTTACCACCATGAACTTTATTACACGTTCTGGGTTTCTTGCAATAAAATTCTTTAGTAACATCCAAGGGAAAAGGTTATGCATCAGCCATTTTTTGCAAAAGTGATTAATCAAGAATTACTAATTTTATAAATGGGATTAGAGTTTATAAATTTCTAAAGTGTGATTGTTTGCATATTTATATGTTCTGTGTCCCTGGCTGACTGGAAACATCTAACACTTAGGTTTGCGCATGGCATTAAGAGGTGAGAGAGAGCCCTGGGTGAAACTTGTATTCCCAAATAGGTGAAGCTTAGAAGGAAAAATACCTTTCTGAACAAGTCCAAGGGTGAACAAGTCACAAGTGAGGTGTGAGTGAATCCCCAAGCAAACAGCAAATTTGCCTGAGAGTGAACCCCACACACACCTAAGATTTGTGCCTGTGAAAGCAATCCTGGGGATAGTTAAATGGATTAAAACTTGGCTTCTGCCTACTTAGATTTAATAGGGGTCTAAAGCTTGGCTGCTAAATCCAGAACAGAAAAGGTCTTTTTTGCTTAACCTTGGAGTAAGTGTGTTAAATGAGACTTGCTGTATTTCTCACTTGGCGTTCTTCTAATCCTTTTGGTTTTTTGGACTTGGTGAAGAAGTGTGTTTTTCTTTATCCAAGTCTTGTTTAGGCTTGTTAAATTTTGGAGACAATGAGCAACACAATATCTGAGGCTGGTGT
This sequence comes from Megaceryle maxima, assembly GCA_024605025.1. Classification (NCBI taxonomy): domain Eukaryota; kingdom Metazoa; phylum Chordata; class Aves; order Coraciiformes; family Cerylidae; genus Megaceryle; species Megaceryle maxima. The sequence goes on along the minus strand of JANHGN010019682.1, from coordinate 153,436 downwards.
TGTGGCTATAGGACTTGTCATAGATCTTCCTTAATGTGAAGCTCCTCAGGAGCTGATATTGCAAACACAGGAATGGAAGAAGTATTTTCCAGTGACTAGAGTATAGCCCTTTAAACTCAACAATATCAGGGTAGCAGGGAAAATGCTTCATCTCTGAGCTTCCCAAAGGGCTTCAGAGAACCTTCTTTGATTCCTGAGCTAATTGCTGGCAAATGTACCACACAGCCACTCTTCTAGAGCCATAAATAATTTAGGCAATCTACTTGGAAAAAAGCATTTTGAGGAATTTGTCAGAGTTGACTGTAGAGCTTTGTTTTCAGCTATAACATGTTCTCAGTTGCTGTAGGCACTTCTTGCTACACTCTTTGGATGAAATGATTTTTGTGTTTCAGCTCTGGTAACACAGCCAAGGTGACTACTCTGCAAGGCTGGACCGCTCATCTACTGAGCTACTCAAGGGATGCTTATGCTGAAGCCTATCAATGTATTTAATTACTGTAAAATACAGTGTGTGTTGGATAGTGGTATCTCAATAGCCAACATCTCAGATAGCATAGAAGCAGTGTATACCAGAGAAATAGAATTATTTCTGTTTGAAGAGATGTTTAAGATGATCAAGTCCAACTGTTATTGCTTTGAAGGGAAAGATTCTTGTTTAAGTTAGTAACAAAATGCATTGGGGCATTGGTATA
>JANHGN010019682.1:125843-152644 GCA_024605025.1 Megaceryle maxima | reverse complement strand
GATAACTTGGGGCATTGGTATAGATAACTTGGGGCATTGGTATAGATAACTTGGGGCATTGGTATAGATAACTTGGGGCATTGGTATAGATAACTTGGGCTTGAACCTTAAAATGGCAGCTTTCACTACATGACTATACCTTGCTAAGGTAAGCACATGGGCCTTTCACTATCCAGTCTGGAATTTCCTTTTTAACCATTGTTCTTAAGAGCAGTTAATTATTATTTTTCAGTGGTTTGTGGTTCAGTGCACACAGCTGATTTGATGTAACTGTGAACTGTATGTATTTGATACCACACTTCTCACAAGAGAAGAAATAACACCAGACAGAGCATCGAGCAGGAAAATACAGCAAAACTGAAGAAATATGAAATAGCTTTGATAGCTACTTACCTAACAGATGTACACCATCGTGCACTGAGTGCTGGTATCTGAACAATTGTGTGATTTATGTATTGTGGAATGGTTTATGATTTAAAGTTTTCATGAGTCTGCTTTAATCTTTTCGATCTTTCTTTTCCTTAGTGTAACTTTAAGGAAATATCCTGACAGCATGTAGAACCTTTTGACATATGACCAACTAAACAATACAGCCATCAAAGAAAGATGTTAAACGAATGATGTGAAAAATGGTTCTGGAGACTTGCAATGTGCTCGTATAAATTGGCCCATTATGACTAGTAAATTCAAAGCGACCCACAAGCTTTGACTTCTTAGGAAACAAAAACTTGAACTGAAATAAATTATTCAGTATGCATCTGTGCTTATTTTTATGTACATAATTTCCCCTGTCCAAATAATTTAACAATTTAAAGGCTGTGCTTGTATTGCTGTATTTAGGATGTCATCAGATTTTTTCACTTAGTATACCAGTTAACCTGCTGTGTTTTTGATGAGTTTATCCCAATAATTTATATATGTGTCTATAAAAATGGATTTAGCCATGTTTACTGCTGTGTGCTTCTCACTCAGGTAGCTATTATAAAATTGGAGGTAGTTCAGCATTTTTGTGAACCTACCAAATATTATCTTTATTATCAGCTTGTCTATAACTTCTATGACCTTATAATGAGCATTGTATGAACACAGGGCAAAACCTGCTCCAAAATCTAGTTACTATTCCAAAGTGCTTCACAACAGATGAATTATGAGGAGTTTTGAAGGGAAATAATGAAGAACCTTTACAGTTATTTCTAAAGTGTTCCTCCCAAGACTAAAAGACAGCACAAAGGTGCTTGTTTGACAAACCTGAGTGATGGAAGCCAATGTTGTGGAGTGAATGGGCAAAGGCTGTTAGACCAGATGTTCTTTTGCTAAGGGCTGTGAAAGTAGATAAAAGCATCAGACAAGTTGTTTAGGGAGGGCTGCATAGAGAAGGGTTAGTAAAATGCTCTTTACATCAGTGCTGAATGTAGATCAGTCAAAGCAGGATTGGTTTTGCTGGGGCTGAAGGAGTGGTGCTTTACCTAAGTCCCAAAAGCTGGGAGCATGGTCTTAGGGCAAGAGGAAAAGTCACATACCCAAAATATCTTGTGGGTTAGTTCTGCATAACTTCAATTTAAGGTTATTTGTAGTTGTTTTACTGTATCTTCTCAGACACCTTTTTAGGATTAAACTCTGAAAAGAAAGAGTCCTTCTAACACGTAGAGTGGGCTGTCTGCCTTGGTATAAGTCACCAACAGTGCCATTCCTCAGCAGATCCTATTTCTTTTCAAGCATGCCTGTCATCAGCAATGGGGAGTAAAATAATTGGTGATGCTTCATAAATCACTCTTTTTACTCTTTGAAAACTGTTTTAAACCAGTTTTCTGATACTGTTAACAAACAAAGACTATAATCAGCAAAGGAAATCCAAGTGATACCTTGACACTTGCACAACTTTCCATTGAGAAACAATGCTATGATAGGTGATAAATCTGAATTCCTATCTTGGGTGTTCATAGTAATTGTACCATTATTTTTTAATAGGTAATGGTTTATATTGGGAGTATACACAAAGGGTTTCTTAAGAAATCAGAAAACTGATGGAAGTAGTTGTCCTAAAAGTGACAAGTTAGAAATAGCACTGGTAGCTGCTATAGGAGAAAGGACTGGCTATAGTCCAATTTCGATAGTAACCTTTTTTTTTTCCAAAGGACTTTCTACATCCAAATGCACATATCTTATAACAAAGTGCTGGGATAACTCAATACTGGTGTAGTTTAATAGTTCACAGAAACTTCATAAAATATTCAAACTGGTGCTGTATGGGAAGAAAGTGTTTGGACAAATAATCTGCAATACTTTTTTCTTGTATTTCTTAAATATGGTTTCACTAGAGGAATGCTGTGAGTGTAGCACTCAAAGGATGACTCCTTCATTGGGAAATAAGATAGCTTGATAGCTAATTCTATATGTTTTCAAACAGTATTTAACATCTATTTATGTAAGCCTAGTGATTTGCAATAGATAAAAGGAAACACTTAAGATCTAAATGAAATGCTTACAAAACAACAAGAGGAAAAAAATCATTCCAGCAGTAAACGAATCCAAGAGACTCTCTTTCTACTTCAGAGTGAGATTAGGAAAATATCTATTTAATGAAATAGCACAAGTAGAGTGCTCAAAAGTACCCTCACTTAGAATCAATGTTGTCTGTCTGTAACCCCTACTGACACTTCAGCTGCAAACATTTTTCAAAGTGGGTAAGGAGCTGATTAACAGTGCAGGTTTATAGAGACAAACTCATGTCAATTAAGCCCCAGGAGGGACCATCAATTAGAGTCAGTCAGGAAATCCTTTTACCACTTAAATTAACATAATGAAAAATGGTATTCTGTCACTTGAGGTTCAAGAAATTTTTGCCATTCCAAAATCACAGAATATTCATGGTTGGAAAGGACCTCCTAGATCACTGAGTCCAACCATACCCATAAGAAAAAAAAAAAACCAACCCAACACCTAACCCCCCCCACCCCCCATACCTAAATACCCTGATCAAACATGATTTCAAAACCACAAAAGAACCCCCTACATGCCTGCCACTGGAGCATGTCCTGAAGTACCATGTCTACCCATTTCTTAAATACCTCCAGGGATGGTGACTCAAACAAAATATGTCAGTTTGCAATAGAGATCTAGTGGCTACAAAAATACTTATTATTGCAAAATAGTCATATGAAGAATTGGGCTTCTCTATTTTTGTTGATCTACTGTTTTTCTAAATGATTTGTCATTTCTATTAATGACTTAAGACAATGTTCACGAGCCCTTGGCCATGTTCTTGCTTTTTTTTTTAGTTCTTCAAGGCAGAATTAGGCTGTGGAAGGCTGGATTAAAGCAAATAACCTGGCAAGAAGAGAAAAGGAGCTGGATTAAAGCAAATAACCTGGCAAGAAGAAAAAAGGAGCAATTAGGCCAAACCTTTAGCACCTGCATTTAGCTGGGTTGCAATTCAATGATTTGAGGCTCCTCGGTATAAACAATACAAAACATGCAAAATCTCCAAAACAAACAAACCCCCACCCAGTGCTTCCTTACATTGTCCTCCTCATGGTTTCTGGCTCTTCCCAATTGACTACAATAATGATTAAGATCCATTTTGGATAGGAAGATACTTGATAATGAGTTGGTCTGTTCTATTGCAACAAGTCCAGCTGTTTTGAAGATTTTAGTTTGAGAAGTTCATGATATATTTTTAATTTATGTGCAATATTGTGAGACGTGGCTGTCAAATTCAGATTCTCCCCTACAAATCACAAGTACTGGGGGAATTGCTTTAAGAATCAGATGATTGCCAAATAGACAGTGAGGATTGATTTGTGTTTTCTTTCCATACGGTAATCGGATGAAACCTTGGCAGTGTTGTATGAAATTAATCCCAGGGTGACACTGAAGAGAGGTGAGAAGTGCAGGAGGAACAAGGACTCTTCACAGTTCTTGGAAATGGAAATTCCCCTTTTTAAAGTGTTAATCTTTGCTTTACGCTCACATTGTTTACTCTTAGATGATACTGTGCTATGAGGAAGACGGTGTTCTGCTTTCAAAGCTCATTGCCCCAGTGTGGGAGCTGGTAGGACTCAGATCTACTCTTTCATCCCCCGGAGGTTACTGAGCTCTCTGGCTAACACAGCGCTGAATGCAGCCCCCTCCACAAGTACATCTCCATGCAAGCATTACTGATCACACCTTCTAGTGAGCAGCTCTGGGGTTCTGGTATATATGCAGGACTGCAATATATGAGAAACTTTACTTTTTTTCTTTTCAAAAAGGTATTTTTGTTACCAAGTTAGCCTTTGAGGCATGTATCATTGTATACTGATTGCTGAGGCTACGAGGATTTGATTTTATTTTTTTTAGGGCAGATATTATGTTTCCTCTTTCTTTGGGGAGGCTTTATTTTTAGAATATCTATCATTTTATTGAACTGCATTGCATTGAAAATGTTTACCTTATGTATATTGCATTCTGTGCTGCAGCCTGTGGCTAAGACACATATTAGTAAGCATATTGCTATTGATTTTGCTTTGTCCCCTTTTTTCTGTGTGCATGTGAAATTGAAATATTTGTTTGTAATCCGTCCCTTACAGTGATCTGTTTGTGACTTCTGTGGTTTGTGAAAACAGATTGCGCTGTTAGAAGCATGGAAAAGAGTGATTTTTTGTTATGAGACCATTCGAGACTTTGAGTGGCAGAGTCCCAGTAACTGTTGGGGTGCGATGATTTGGTACAAAAGAAAATTGCTAAATCTGGGGTATGTGAGCTAGTGTGGGTAAGAAAATGTATCCTTCTCCTCTTAGTTACTGGCCCCAGTGTGGAATTCAGAGAACCTACACTGCGTTAAGGTCCCTATAGAGCAAAGGTCAGAGAATGTACATGCAGCCCCAACACACTGCTGTCAGGAAAGAGAAACTCCTCACCAGGAGATGGATGTAGATTTTTTTGTCTGGTTGTGTGCTCTTCACTAACTTATGCACCCAAGGCATTCAAGCCTGAATTTACCATAAGAGTATAAGTGCATTTAAAATAACACCTTGGCAGTGGTACCTGTGCTTACAAGAGGCAGCGGTGCAGAGCAATGGTCCCCTGTACCCAGGTACTGGAGGCAGGTTAGATGATATCAAACCCCTGTAGCCCAAAAGCCACCCAAGCTAATGCCTGTCTCCCCCAGTCCCTAGTGCCCGCAGTCAGGTAAACATGGTATTAATGTAACACTCCTAAAAATGTTAACAAGTTTAGTATTTTCTGCACAGCTGTTCCACTATGAAGGTTATAAAGTATTATGCAGCTAGCATCAAAACATTTTTTTAATTAGTTCTTCAGCACTGTATTTAATTACAAGCACTTAGCCCCAGGGAATGTTTATGTCTTGTAACCTCCAAGTGAGAGCGCAGACAAGCTGTAACAATATACAGCAATCCACGTATGTGTGGAATGGCATGAAAGGCTAAAAGGTTTTTCACGTCAAGAGCTGTGTTAATGTCATACATCACAAAGCAAGACCTGAAGAAACACGGTTGAACTTCTAATGTGAGGTGCCCAAGCTCTGTATGTGGTTGAATTACAGTATATTTTTCTGAAAGTGTTTTCAAGATATCACAGACTATAGTAGACTAACTTTAAGATTCCTATTTATTGCTAGGTAAAAATTAGATTCCTTTTAGACTGCAAAATTTTGTATTACTTTAAGCACTTTTGTCCCAATACTGTGTGGTAGATGACAATCCTTTAACTGGTATGGTATAAAAAATAAACAGTTATTTGCCAGTTTAGTATTGAAACTTCAACTGGAAAGCCAGTTACAGAATCTGACAGGTATTACCTCAGTAAAGGAGGAGTAGACAATGTTCATAGAATGGTAAGGGTTAGAAGGGACCTCTGGACGTGAAGTCCAACCCTGCTGCCAGAGCAGGAACACCCAGGGTGGGCCACACAGGAACAGATCCAGGTGGGTCTTGAAGGTGTCTAGAGAAGGAGACTCCACAACCTCTCTGAGCAGCCTGTTCCAGGCTCTGTCACTCTCACAGGCAAGAACCTTTTATTGTGTTGAGGTGGAACTTCCTGTGTTCCAGTTTGTGACCATTACCTCTTGTCCTATCGCAGGGCACCACTGAAAAGAGACTGGCCCCTTCTCCTTGACACCCACGCTGCAGAGATTTGTAAACATCAATAAGATCCCCTCTTAGGCTTCTCTAGACTAAACAGCCCCAGGTCCCTTAGCCTTTCATCATAAGAGAGAGGTTCCCTTCCATTAATCATCTCTGTAGCCTCCATTGGACTCTCTTTAATATTTCCCTGTCCCTCTTGAAGGGGGGAGCCTGGAACTGGACATAAGCACTCCAGATGCCCTCTCACTAGGGCAGAGGGGGCGGAGAACCTCCCCCAAGTTGTTGTACACAGCATACATCTTCTGTGTACCCCAGGAGACCATTGGCTTTCTTGGCCACAAGGGCCCATTGCTGTTCCATGGATAACTTATTGTCCACCAGGACACCAAGGTCCCTCTCCATGGAGCTGCTTTCCAGTGGGTCTACCCCCGACCTGTACCGGTACAAGGTGTTATTCCTCCCCAGGTGTGGGACTCTACACTTATCCTTGTTGAACTTCATTGGGTTCCCCTTTGCCCAGGTCTTGCTGGATGGCAGCACAGCCTTCTGGTGTATCAGCCCCTCCTCCCAGTTTAGTATCATTAGCAAATTTACTGAGGATACATTCCATCCCTTCATCCAGGTCATTGATGAAGATGTTGAATAAGACTGGACCCAGGACTGACCCCTGGGGAACACCACTAGCTACAGGTCACCAACTGGACTCTGCACCACTGATCACAACCCTCTGAGCTCTATTGTTCAGCCGGTTCTCAACCCATCTCATTGTGCCCTCTTCTAATCCACATTTTCTGAGCTTACCCATGAGGATGTTATGGTAGGCAATACCAAAGGCCTTGCTGAAGTCAAGGTAGACAACATCCACTGCTCTCCCTGCATCTACCCATTCAGTCACACCATCACAGAAGGCTATCAGATTAGTCAGTTCACTGTGTGCTACTAACCATACAATAAAATAAGAAAATTTATCCTTCCAAGCTATATAGGATAATCTGTTGTCTTTTAGGAAATGAGTGACTCTCCCTGGTCTAGGGTGGCTTTGAGATTTGTGAGTAAGAAATGTAACTAAGTATATAGATGTGTACCAATGATTAAGGTATATAATATTTTTCCCCATATGTGAGGGAGACTGTACAAGTGACTTCTTACCTGTTTGCCTTTTACTGTTTAGTCCCCTTGACCTTTGTGAGGTTCCTGAAATCTTAAGAAAAGTACTGACCATAATTTGAGTCTATACCAAGATAAGATCATGTAATTGTGGTGGTAAATATTATTGGAAAAAAAAAATCATAAAACCCACACTGACTATTTCTGAGTTTGAAACTTCCCACTTTAACCGGTGGTTGCAGAGGACATTTTAGAAATGTACAGCCTGTCTGAGAGGGCTCCTGGGCCACAGCCAGGTATAGCACTGATTATGCAGGAGTCTGAAATATATTGGCTAGGCAAGTAAAGTGAGGGTTTTCTCATTTTGTTCATGGCTCAAGATCTGCAATGTAGTGTTGGAGTCATTAGTCACAATTTTGTGAACTCGGGGGAAAAAGTGAATGGGGAAAGCATGCACTTCAGGTTGTGTTTCCCAAAGCCAGCATTCGGGGGCTACATGTGTCTTGTATGGGGGTGGCAGAAGTAGGAGGAAAATCACTTCAACAGGAGTGATTTCTCATCTCCAGAAGGCATTTTCACCTGCGCTGACAGCTATTAGTTGGAGTGTCTCTGAAGCTGCAGAAACAAGTTATCTTCTCAGCAGTCCTATTTGCCCATGGAAAGGTGTGCAGTCTCTACTTCTCTGAGGCCCTAAGCACCAAATCTGGAAGCTGTGTTGTGGTGGACGTGTTCTCCTTTTTCAATACAAATAGTAAAGTTCATGACACTTTAGCTCCTAGACTGTCTTCTCAAGGTAAAAAAAAAAACAACAAACCCAAACCAAACAAACAAAAAGACAAAAAAACCCCAACAACAACAAAAAACAAAGCAAAACAAAATATTCAACCGGACTTCTTACATACATATGGTTTTTCAGAGTTGTTTGGGAAAGGTGCTTTACCAATATTCCTTAAGTGCCTTGGTTCCATTTGACCCCAATTTCCCCAGATAAAGCAGTTTGATTGCTCTTCTTGCATCCAAGCTTAACAATAATAACAATGAACACAACTTCAAGCCCTTATTAAACCATTAGCCAAGTTCATTACATTCAATTCTTTTGAGATGCATTTCAGTACCTCTTAAACTTGTTTCTCTGAGATGTTGATACTTCTTTGAGAGTACATTTATGCAACCATTCAACCTGTTACCATTATTGGCCATAACAGACCTTCTCAAACAAAAATAAGAGCTCTGTTTCCCTCCTTCAAAGGATGCTGTTGCTCATTCCTCAGCACCTGCTCAAAACTGAACAGTTTTTGCTCATTTTCCTGCAGTGACTGGTGGGTGTGTCTCACTCTTGACTCTCTTCTTCCTCTGTCCCTCTTAATGGAGAGAGTTTTGGTAGCTGTTTTCTTTTTAGCTGGTGATAGGTTGCAGAATTACTTTAGCTTCCCTTTCTTTGTGTTACCTAGTGAAAAATAAACTTATTACTGTGGTATGCAATAACTCGCAGTAGTTACTAATGGTTACAGTTGCTCAACTGGCTTCCACTGAGATAATAAATTAAATGACAAATATTATATATCTTTAGTGTGTCAAACCGCTGTTAGATGTGAGGTTGTATTTTGGATGACATTGCTGGTCTCAGGTATCAGAGTAAATGAAACATTGAACTTCTGGCTTTTAGGTCAGGAAGTTGCCTTAAGGTGTTCAACTTCTCTTGTGTTCCAGAGTGTGAATGTGTTTTTACATATTTTTATGTACATATCTTTTCTTATTTTGGGCCCGTTTGAGCAAAAACATTTAAATTTGTTCATCATGAGCTTGACTGTTGTTGCCTCTTGCACTGGATAATGTGAATCTCTATTAAATAACATTAAGATATAAATACTACTGCCCTACGTGTTATTTGCACTTCAGGATAGTTGTTATGTTTGTGTTTATTGAAAGAGTATCTGAGAGAAGCCCTTTTTTGATATTTTCCATTTTCCAGATTACATTCCCCAACATTTGTTCTTATTTTTTCTTTCCCGTTTTTCACTTTCTCCCCCCTTTTTATACTAATCTATTTTGAGCTCCACTGGAAAGCTTTATAAATAAGTGTCACTGAGTGTGCAAAGCTGCCTCTGCTGGATGATCACACATGGGCAAAGCAAGTCTACAGGAGGTATAGCCCATTTCTCTTCTTAGATGGCAAGTTTTTTTTGCATTTCACTGTTGGAATTGGCCAGGTGAGACATATATGGATGAAAACTGAGCTCCTTTTGTTCAGCTACTAAGTATAGTGGGTTTTGCACCTGATACAAACCTAAGTTTTCTTGTGCACATCTGATTGGGAGGGAAACTCCATATACTTGGTGCCGTGGTTCATTGAACTGTGTTAATGGATGTTGTCAGGGGAGTCTGACAGGCAGCAATATCAGGTTTAGTTAAGGTAACTATGGGAGGCATAAAGGAGAGGACAGAAATCTGAGTCAGTCTCCCGGAAAAGGGGAATTATCTAAGATAGGTGAGAACCCATCTGAGTACAGGCATCTAGACCTCAGCATTGGGCTTGAGTGCTGCTGGGGAGTAGGGCTTAATTGAAAGGGCCGGGGAGGAGCCCTTCAAATACAGTATAAGCCTAGAAAGAGAAAAAACAATAGTATGAAGTTTTCTAGGTGGAATCTTCAACAAAGCATTGATTTGACAGCCTGCATGTTTGAATGCAGTTGTTTCATAATTCTTATGAAGCAATCTTTAACAAAGTAGGAAAGCTATGGTTTTGGTGCTTTGATTAAAATTATTTGGAAAATCTGTTGACTACTAACTTTCCCTTTCTTTTTTTTTTTAACCTCTGATAAAACCCCAAGCCCTCAAAGGCATTTGTCAAAACAATATTTCAATGAAGCCAAAGCTACTTTATATATATATATATATTGACCTTTTATTTCAAATCAGAACTTAGTAAAAGCTTTCAATGACTAATCATTTTTCCTTGCTTAAGAGCCATTTAATATCCATACTATTTCAGTCCTGCACCAAACTTTGCTATGTAATCGATGTTCCAATAGAAGAATCACCTGCTTAGCCCATTGCCATGGATTAATAGTTTAGAACAAAGTTTATCCTTAAACCACCAGGAATAATCAAAAAGTTGAACTCCTGCATTGCAAAAGAGAGCTGGCTGGAAAGCAAAGTCCTGCTTTGTCCCGATGTTATATACAGACTTTTCTTGTTCATCAACCCAAGCAGAGTTGCCAACAGTCTAGTTTGCAGCCTGCTGTTGCTACTAGGATTTGTTCCAGTGAACTCTTCATTTCTCCTTTGCAATAATTGTGAGTGATTCCCTGAGGCTCCAACACCCTTCACCCTTTCCCACTGTCCCCTAAAAAACCCATTTCCTGTGATGCTGTGAGCCAGCAAATACAAGGCGAGACTTGTACACCCTGGCACGCACAGCTGCACGCAGGCATGGCTTCACCTGCTCCAAGAGGGCCACAGGGCAGGACCTCCTCTGGAGTGACTGGGGATGGTGGTGAAAAGCAAGTACATTGAAGAAAAAAGGGAAGGTGAATTAAGTGTAGTGTTTAAAATATATTGCTTCAGTTGTTTCTTCACCAAGGCTTGCTTTCCTGTGTGGTGTTTGTTCTACCTAGAGGTGTTGGTGGTGTGATGAATTCTGATGAGAAACCTTGAAACCCCAGGCATGACATTTTTTTTTTTGGAAGATTTTTTTTCAGTGGAAAAGAACACCTGTTTATATTCAACTTGCTGTGTCTAGTCACCTGTGATAACACTTCTTCCTTTAGCAATTGAGTGCAGTGGGGTAATTTAGGATGAAATCCAGGATGATCATGAACCAGCACTACAGCTGCTTCAACCATTGGTGGCAAGAGCAAGGCAGACTCATGAGGGCTACAGAAATTCAGGCAGGTCAGTGCTGCTGACAGGAGTTTACTTGGGATGTATTTGTAACAAGGCAAAGCTGTTGTGTTTCTTTCTCTCATTTTCTGGACAGAAGTGTTTGCTCAGATGTGTGGCGAGTCATGTGCAGTGTGTCCAATGCATCTGAGGTGAGGTGTAAATGTGTAATTAATCCAGTACTCTTGAGGCATTTAAATTTCCCAAGATGTAAAAATCAATTTTAAAGCAGGCAAGTAGTAGGTTGTTCACTCCTCAGTGGCAGTGAGCATGTGCAGAGGGATTGATTTGTGCATGGTGGAGAACAAGCAAAGGATTTCTGGGAACCCCTGTCCAGACATCTTGGATGAACCTAAAAAAATCTCTATTTCAGAAAAACAGAAACAGCCACCAGACATTGTTATGGCAACTGTACAACAAAATGCTCCCTGGGGTCATTTGACTGATACAAATGTCTCTGGTTACTGCATGAGCACCATCAACACCTGTTGTGCTTTAAATGGTCTTCTACCTGTAACATGCTTTTTGTACATGCTTTGTGCAGTGGCTTAATTTCAGAAGTTATCTGTAAATGACAGTGAAGTGTTTAAAATAAAGGAGTTACTGTGCATTAGGAATTTCATTAGTATTTTGGAAATTCTTAGTCATTCTGCCTATGCAGCTGTTTTTAAAGCAAACTGCTCTGGCAATACTCAAATTGGAAGAATTTGTCCTCCTCTTAGCAGGAAAGAAGTAAGGCACAACAACAAAGCAACATGAACAGGTCCATCAGTGGGTACATAATACAGGTGGAAGAGAACTGGGCTTTCTCTAGAGCTAGTCCAGGAAGTAATTTCTTCTGCAAGAAAGACAAATTACAATTAATTCTGAGCTTGCTTTGATCTATGCTTGTTCCAGTCTATGCAATGAAATGGTGCAGGAGACTGCAGGCAGCAGTAAAAATTATTTCATTACGCCCTTAAAGACAAATAAGGAGCTAGATTTGATAAATTTTCTCACACATAAACTCTGATGTAATCATACACTCCTTCTGTATAAAGTAACTTCAATGTGTTGATTCCCATATTTGCTGTGAAGGACAGATCTCCAATACCATTGAGTTCTCATGCTAGTGTTTCAGCATGTGTTTAACATCATTGGAATATAAAGGTCTTCTTGAGGAGGATCAAAACCTGGCCTTGATTAGAGAGACCTGTAGTTTTGAAGGTGAGAAAAGCCACCACAAAGTGTTTCTAAGAACACCTTTGAGTCTATAAAAAGCTACTAGTGAGAGCTCCTGTTCGCATTCTGGGCAAGTGGATGGGGAGAATAAGTAGCTCTTAGCTCATGTATTTTCCTTTTTTTCTAAAGTGTGTTCCATTATGACTATGGTTTATAATGGAAAGCAAGAAAATACTTTAGTAATGACAAATTCCAAAGTGGCTTGGAAACGTGATGAAGTTCTCTGGTCCCTGAATAAATGCCTGTATGAATTTTCTACAGAAAAAATATCAGAGTACTGCAGACACATTTTCAGCCAAGTAAACAGATACAGATGGGGAGGGAGATGCAGAAAGGGCTGATTTGGAAATGGATTTTAAATATCATTAACACTTCTTAACTTTCACCACAGAGAGTATATCTGCATAATGATGGCACTGGAGGTGAGCATAGCACTGCTGGAGTGAAAGCAGCAGATGCATCTCCATTAGAAATATAGATTTTTTTCAAGGTTTTCTTATAGGTGTCGGACCTCTCCAGCTCTTTTTGGTTTGTAATTCAAGGCTATGCTCAGGAGGGAAGTATATTCATCTCTTTCTTAATGGGTTTGCACAGCTCCCATAAGTGTTGGTGGGAATTATAAATGGACTTTGAAGGAAAAATACACCATTTAATGCTGTATTGTAGTTTCAAATCTCAGTGCACAGTGGGATCTGTCCATGTGTGTCTGTGTATACAATGCCCGGGGGACACAGCTTTGAAACACTTCTTATTACTTGGACAAAAAAGGATGATGACCTGTCTTGCTGCTCTGTATTAGAGTTGCAATATGTGTGAAGAAGTGGAGAACTCTGCTCATGTTTTACATAAGAAGTCTGGTCTCATTAAGGTTGGAAGATCCTGTAGTGACCAAAGCACTGGTGCAGAGAATAATGCTGATGATATAAAAATAGAGCATTTCAAGGAAGTAAGTTAATAGGTTTTCTGTGGAGTCAGAGATCCAATGAGTTTCTAGAAAATACAGGTTGTTAAAGTTTAACCTCTCAACCCACCAATCTTTTTAAGATGAGATCATTCATGCTAAATATCTTCATCTTTCAGCCAAACCTGGGAAGACTAACCTTAACTCCACATGAAGTAAAGAATTTACAGAAAAGACTTTCAGGAAAGCAAAGTAACACAAGCCAAATTTCTCCCTTGCTGTTCTCTTTCTAAATATCATATGCTCATACTCCCATTGGCTTGTTGAGAATTCTGCTGAAGGAAAACTAACAGCCTTAGTCTTGTCCACTCTTCCCTTTTTTTTGCTTGTGCTGTTGCTTCATTCCTAGTCCCCAAGCTTGGAGCCAAAGCATGTGGAAGAGTGAGTAAGGAAGAACACCTTTGGTACTGGTTTTCATGTCCCTCTATGTGAATCTAATTTAGCTCAATATACAAGATCTCAGTAACTTCTTGGTAGGATTAATATGCAACTATCATATCAACAATTTAAATTTACTTTATCATGCTTAGTTTTATCTTCAGTTCTGCTGTCAAGGCATGTATTACTTGAATTAATATTCTTCTAGGTCAAGCCATATCATGCATAAAGATCTCTGTGAGCCTCTTGGAAGAGGAAAGCGACGTACAGTCTGTTTTCAATGCTAGAGGCCCAGGGAAAATTTTCTGTAGATGATATCTAATACTGAGACATTCAAGGTTCATCAGTGTCTTTTACTTCTTTTAACAAAAGAGCCAATCCCATAGAGTTTTTTCCCAAGGAAAGACAGTTGTAGAGCTTATCTCCTGGGCTATTTCCTGTTACTGTGACTAGTTGGTCATCTGGTACTTCTTGTGACTTTCCTTCAAACTTGTTTAAGATTTTGAAGAATCACCTTGATTTCGTGAGGAAGAACATGTTCCTCATCTGTTTCTACAGAAGATGGTGAAGGAAATATAACAAGAATGAAATTTTTTTTTTTTTTTTACAATTTTTACAATGAGGGTGGTTAAACACTGGCACAGGCTGCCCGGAGAGGTGGTAGAAGCCCCAACCCTGGAAACTCTGAAGGTCAGGTTGGATGAGGCTCTGAGCAACCTACTATAGTTGCAGATGTCCCTGCTGTCTGCATGGGGTTTGGACTAGATGACCTTTAAATGTCCCTACTAAACCAAAACATTCTATGATTCTATTAAAATATTTTCTGACTTCCGTAGTGTTAAGCAGATGTTGTTTGAGTACCAAGGGCAATAATGCTGCACTAGATGAGCACACCACCTAGATAACATGGCCTCCTTCTCAGCTGGGCTACCTTGTCCTTATTGTTAGCTGATTCTCAGGAAAAGATATTCCCCTATAGGTAGCATTACATGGCTTGTTCAGTTATGGTGGGGACTATAAGCTCCTTGAGTTCCCGAAGTCTGAAACAGAGTTTGGATCAAACTGCTGCAGAATGGCTATTTCTTTGTTATGACTATTAGTTTATTATTTTTTTTTCCCTCCTGAATGAGGTATAAATAAAACTGCGTTGCTAGTGCTTAGATTGGAAGTGGATTGGAGCTGGTGACAAATGCAGCATTCCCAGCAATTTGTAGATAGCTTTGTCCCCCCGGTCTGGAGGAGGAGGCTATGCAATTGCTCAACCACAGTGACTATAACTAATGAGGAAGCCAAAGCACCTTATCTCCGCTGATAAATCCTCATCTCCTTATATCTGTCTTCAGCACTGTCACTCGAGTGCTTGGCTCTGCTACTGGATTTCTTTCAGAGGCAGGAGGTAACCTTAGACTTGCTGAGCATGGTAACTACATACAGCATTTCATGCAAGGCAATCTTTACAGAAATGTCTCCAACTGAAAATAACTGTTCCCAGTCCTCTAGCAAAATGCCACTTTAGCTGTTTACTACTTTGGGACCACACAAACAGCTGTATTTGTGAAAACATGCATCTCTTGCTGAAGAACACTTTATCTCTGACCTATAAAGAAGTGCAGTCAATTCCACCACCTCAGATGAAAATACAAACAGGACAAAGTCCAGAATAGGCCTCCTGTAAAAGGTCCCTGGAAACATCCTCCCATTTTATTGGATGATCAGAGGTAATGGCTCTAAGTGCTATTTTTAAACCAACTGTCTATACACTTGGCAGTAAATTAATTTGGACTGTATTTTCTGACTTATGAAACTTATGAGAGCTTATTTAGCTATCAGAAACCCTGCTGTCGTATGTCTGCAACTTTCCATGTGCTCATCAGTGTCAGGAAAACCTTTTTTTGGGTGACTGGGTTAATTTGTTATCAAGACATTCATAGAGTATGTTCACATTTTTGTCTCATCATTTTAAGCACAGTTCTAATACGCTTCCAAGTATAAAAGCAAGGTTGACTGATCTTTAAATCCTTGGACCTTCCTTTCGTCTTCCTTTCTAAGAGATGACGCTCTCTTTGCCCTTCCCTGGTCCCCCAGGATTTCCCTGTCCTCTGAGCTCTCAAAGATAATTGCTAATGGTTCTTAGATGGCTTAAGTTAATTCCTTGAGTACTTGAAAGTGCATTTCATTTGTCCCTAAAACTTGACTCTAACTTAAATATTCTTCAACCTGTCCTTTTCATATTCCTGTCCTATGCTTTTATATTCCAGTTAAAATTAATTGTTCAAGTATCTGGCTGTAATTAACCTTAGTCAAAGCTGAAAGCAGGCAGGCTTTGGATACTTGAGCTTTTCTGCAGTTATTTGTTTGAGTAAAATAAGGGATCTTGATCATTCTCTATCTTCTGCTATGGATGACACATTTCTAGAACTTTTGTCTTGTTTTCATTTACATTAATAGCTGGTCATAACTTGCTTTGTGCCTCTGCCTTTTCAATTTTATGCCAACATACTTGTGCTATTCTTTTACACTTGTCCTTAATTATATTTCCACTTTCAGCACAATTCCACTTTAAGTACAATTTGCTTTTGATTATCTGGATTGTTAAAGAGGTCCTTTATTTCCTCCACTTTCCCTGCATCAGGTTTATTTGATATTGTGCCCTTAATAGGCTCTCCTTTAACACCAGCCACCCTATACATTTAGAGGTTTTGGGTTTGTTTTTAAACCCCAGGGATTGTCTTGACTATTCCTTTTAATGCTCATTTTCCTTTTTTCTGTTGCTTTGGAATTATGAATGTAATTATTCTGTGAATGTTTACATCTTCTGCCTTCAGGTTTTTCAGACAACAATTCTTACTCTCATGCCTTCATTTTCTTTCTTCTGTGGACAGATAAAGCCAAAAGACCTAGGGGTGACAATTCAAAGTGTGGAAGCTGAAAGTACTAATGATGTCCTTCAAGACCTGTTTTGATGGGCAAGTCCATTTACTGTTTGGTTACACCTCTCTCTATTGATATCTAAAGTTATGCTTATTTTGTTACATTTTTTTAAAACTGGCTATGTGAGAAACATCACTGTCGCAGGAGAGCTGCTCATATTTTGTATCTGCTGACCCATATGAGGTTAGCAGGCATGACATGCTGTTCAGTGTGGTGCTATGCTATATATTTGCTCCATGAAGTGGGTAGATGTCTTCTTTGCTTTTTTTAACAAGATACTAAAGCTGTTGGCTATATGTAGGGAATGCCCAGTGTGATGAGGAAGATCATGAAGAGCAGGATGGAAAAAGGAGAAGAACTGTCAGTCTTGGACTTGGTCTGAACAAGATTTCTCAAATCATTAAAGTTTGAAACAGGAACACAATGAAATAAAGTCTTTGTTGATGTGCATCGCTTCCCCTTCTCCTGGATGTTTCTGCTGTGAAGCCTCCTTGTTCTTTCCATTCCTTTCCTATATTTGTCCCCAGCCAGCTCCTCTGTACTGCAGCTGTTCCTCTGTCCTTCCTTCCCTACCTCAGAGCCCTCAGCCAGCAGAGACAGAGTTATTTCAACAACTGAAGCTGTAACTTTCAATTTTTTATTGGAAAACTAAATTGAGATATGCCTAATGATCCCAGGAGAAGGATCTCTCAGCACAGCATAATCTAACAGAAATTTAGAGTGGCAATCTAGTGGGGGCAGCAAATGAAGCAATGCTGGAAATCCACAGTCGCAACAACAGCTCAAATTTAAAACCTTTCTGTCTCCCTGTATCTGCATTTCACAGAGTTATCAGTATCAGCTCACTCTGTAAGCTTAGCTGGCTCTTCTCTTTAAAATCCCTCCCAGAAGTTCCTTGCTGCAGCCCTCTAACAATTAGCCTCCTGTTCCTGCTGTGTGCAGGGACATCATGTTAAGAAAATTTGGTACTTTTTGTTCTGTCTCTATGAATGAGCTGCCCTGTTTTTGTCATGGCCAGGTATGGTCTTTGGCCTGCCAGCACCACAGTTCTGCTGCTTCCCACCCCAACTACACTGTGGGCAGCCTGGCAAAGACAAGGCAGTCATTTCATCATGGGCCATTCAGTCTGTTCTGCTACCCCAATAAAATAGGATTGTTCTGATCCCTGGGGATCTGGGAGGGATGTGCAGACCCATCTGCATCCATACTGACCCTTGGATGAGGGTGTCTCTTCTCCATCAGAGCCATAATGCTGCCTCATTCCTTGCTCTCCCTCCAGAAAAAGCAATCAACAAAACATTTGCTTCCCCACTTGCACTGAGCTGCACAAGATGTAGGGAGGAGGAGAGCATCCTTTAAGGCAGCGTGTCACAGGCTGCATGACTGTTTGTCATTTTAAGAGTGACCATGAAGCCAGAAGTTGGCACTGAGTCACACCTTTCCCTTTAGTCACATTGTACTACTAGCATCTTTGAGGTCTTGTGGAAGAAAAGGTGCTGTAGATGAAAGCAATTTCCCCTGGGCTTTTGTGCACAAAAGCTTTTCCCTGTCTTGTGCAAAGCCATCGTCCCATGCATGGGCTGAGAACCAGTGTGGTCCAAGTAGCATACAGTCAGTTTTAGTGGTGTATGGGGAGAAAAAAATCACTATGCAAGTGTTGGATTTGTTCTTACAGTTGAAATAAATGTGGTTATGCCTATCTGCAACTTGATGGTCTGACTAGAAGGAAAGAATTGGACCAGATGGGTGGGGAGAGGGAATCATTTATAAATTGAAAAAGAAAATGTTTTAATCTCTATAGATTTGGCATAGAAATAAGAAAAGAAGTAATTTTTTTTTTCATCTCATAGAAGTTGAAAAAGATTGTCCATTCACAAAATATATTAAATTATAGAGCTAGCCATATATTTTCCTGTATTATGCAATATATTCCTATCTTTTATTTTTCAAAATCTTAATCCAGTGTCCATTAGACCAGCTTCCCAACTGGGTTAGTGATAGGTAAACTATAGTTGTAACCACCTGATGGTAAAATCTTTTTTCTTGCACCTTCAAGGCATCTTTCAGTAGGCTGCTACTAGTAGGCTTGTAGCTGTAATCTGCATATTGAAAGATGAAATTGGGAGATGTTTAATGTTCCCTGTTAGTTTTATTTTTAATTAAGAAATGAATATGACAAGCCAAGATCTTGAATACTGTGTCTGTGCTAAATACAGGTACAGATAAAAACTCTTTTTAAAATTTTGTTCCTGTCTCCTTCCCTTTACTGTCAAACAGGCAGTCCTGGAAACACTAGTGCACCTGAATGATTTTACTTAGGTGAGTGGTTTATATTGATTGGGATTCACACTGGATTAATTTGGAGGCTCTGGAGCACTCAGGAGTTCTTAGGAACAGGAAAAAATTTAGCTTACGTTGAGTTTGCTTTTTGGCAAACTGATGTAGGGGAACTATCTTTTCTACCACCTTCTTGAAACCCAGTGTTAATTTTCGTGGTGTGGCATTTTTGTGTTTGCTTTGTTGTACTTGTGGCTTTTTGGGTTTTTTTTACGGTCACTGTTTTGAGATGATAGGACATCATGGTTTGGTATTCTCTGCATCTTTTTTTTATAGGTTTTTATCATATGTTAGTATGGCAAAATGACTTTTTAAAATCTAAATTTAATTAATTCTTTTCTGTGGGCTTTGTGTAGTTATAAGCATGTAGGAAAAAAGAAACTTTTGAAATTGTACTCACATTTGTCTGGAGGTCATCTTGGCTGGACCATGCTGAATAAAAATTCCTTGGGTTTATTCAAGGGCTTGCCAGTGTTAGGTTAATGACTGGACTTGATGATCTCTGGTCCTTTCCAGTCTAAGCAATTCTGTGATTCTGTTCAACCTTCTTCCAATAGCTGGCTATTGGTTTATGATCCAAATGTACTCATTCACTGTATTTGAGAAATAAAGCTATTGGGTTCAGTGCTTGCAAGTGGAACTATATGACATAGATTTTTGGAGTACAAATTCATAAACAGGAGAACTACATGCATATGCAGTGACTGAGTTTTCTGAGGAGACTTTCTAACATAGGTGGCAATTTTCATTATGGATGACAAACTGTAGTGACAAATAGAACCACTTAAGCCTAGAAGTTGGTATTTTTAGCCTATTTAAATTATTCAAATCTAGTTACTTCTAACTTTAACCTGCTGCCATGGCAATAGAGCTATATATTAATAGACTTAAGTGTGTGTCTGACTAATCAGCTGCAAAGTCTGCCTACAGAGGTAGGGGTTTTTGTTCAGCCAACTCCTTCCACAATGCAAGAAAGAAGTGGTGAAGAGACATCAAGGCCAGTTCAGCCAACCATATAGTTTTTTCAACAGTCATAAGTATGTGTTTCCCAAAATTTGTAGCGGATTATTTCAGAAAACAGATGGCTTAACTTCTCTGCATATTTAAAAAGATATAAAAATTCCTTCACTATTCACTTCAAGTTGTTATTAATGCTTTTGACCTAAATGGGCATGCTTTTTACATGTTCATGAGTTTGGTAGAATACGAAGAGACGTTAGAAAAGATAGAGCTCTGTGTGTTCAACTTTTCAGGCCTAGCTTCCTAGCAGAAAGGGAGACTTTGCCTTTTCCCCTGCTGAGTTGGTCCTTGCAGAGCAGCAGTTTTTGCTTTAGCATGGTCATCCCCTTCCTATCAGACAAGCTTCTGCTCTTGCAAGGGGTGAGGGATTTGATTCTCTCTGTAAACCAAAGTTTTCCTGTTCTCAGACATCACTGCTCCTTACTAAACAGGGTTACAAGTAAAGAAAATCAGACCTCTTTCTGACAAAGCATATTTTCAATACTCTTTATCTCTTTAAGTGCAGTATTTTTGATTAGTGTATAGAAATACTGTTCTAGTGATTGGATATCACATGTTTAACACCACACTGTAAGGTTCTGTAGCCAGCGCTTCTAAATTACTGATAAAGGACTGTCCAAAAATAAATAAAAAGCTCAAACCTGAAGTTAAACTGCCCTGTGCAGTGCCATAGTGAAAGAATTAGATACCAAAGAATTTGCTTCCCTGAGGGAACCTCCCTAGATTGATGTTACCCCCATCTTGGGCAGGTCTTTGGGAGCTCACTTAGTGCCATGATTTTAATTGAGCAGTGCCGTGTGTACAATGCATAACCTATGTACTTACGTGTCTCATCACTGGGTCATGGGGCCATGACTTAAACATTTCATAATACCTGGAAATGAAGGACCCTGTACCTCACCCAATAAGCTTGGAGAAGTTTCGAACGGATCTTGAATTTTATCAGTCAGGGGATAAACAATGCTCTTCCACTTCCTTCTCATGCACCAGTCATCTTTTTTTGTGGTCATATAATTTTTAAACCACCACTGAGACTGTAACCTGTGTGGAAGAAATTAATCCCATCCCTGACCTTACTTAGTTTTGGAGCAGAGACTTGGAAATCTGAGCTGCAATTCTGTCTCTTTACTGCCAATTTACTTTCACAGGTTTCTGAAATATTAATTATTTCAGTTATTTTTAATGTATCTGTCTACTAAATAAGTGCCTGTCCTCTTGGCTATTTCTACTTCCATTGTAATAATACCTGTAAGAAGAATTCCCAGTGTAGCCCCAATTAATGTTAATACCCTGTCACCAACTAAATAGACCCCAAGCCCCCTTCTTCATCAGAAGCATACCATGCATTCAGGAAATTCATAATCAAGACACCCATCCATTAAAACCTGAGAAAATAACAAAAACTAACAATATTAATAAAAAATTTTAAAAACCCTCATTGTCTTTAAAAACAGTTGCCCAAAATGAAACCATAAGTCAGTACAAATCCAGAGATTAATAATAAACCCACAGAAGACTTGACCCTGAAGTTTTAGGTCATTAGTTGAATATTATTTATGCTCTACATGACTCTAACCTTTCTTCCCTCTTGTCAAAAATAACAGATCTAAAGGAGTGAACTGCAGTCCTTAAAAAATCTTCCAGTAATTTACCTACTTCTATAAAATCTGTTTACTCACAATACTCAATAAAAGCATTTGTCAAGTGGAATCAGGAACTCTTCTTTACAGAATATGTGAATAATAATTGGCGTGGAACTAAAGTCTTAGTTTAAAGTTTTTGGAACCTTTCCAGTACTGATCAATATTTAGGTATTCCTTAGCAAAACGAAGGCAGTAGGCTATCTCATTAGTTCAGACTGATCAGGATAGGTAAAATCAGGACAATGTGAATCTGTGAGAAGGAAAAAGTTTGGGAGGAGGTGTGTAAAGGACATGCCTGCCCTCACTCCCAGGGAGCTTTCAGACAGGCTGCTTGACTTCTTACCTGCTCCGGTCCTGCAACCTGACTATACGAGACTATAGTTCTATTGACTTTAATAGGAATTTCATACCAGCATGGATAAAAGTTTATGAATCAAGGCATTAACTGATATTTGTGGCTTCTCTGTGAATTGATTTCTTGAAGTCCACAGGCAGATCCAGTTATACTGGGAAATGTCAAGACAGCTCTGATATTAAGACACTTCTCTCTCTTCTTTTTTTTTTTTTTTTTTTTTTTTTCCCCACAGTGAATAGCTGCATGATTTTCTGACAGCTTTTGACTCCCAACTGCATATTCATATTTTCAAGTAGTGACCTCTATATCTCAAATGAAATTCTTAAACACAGTTATAAGGATGTTCCTCTCTGTCTAGGTAAGGGATGAGGTGAACTAGGTATTCACAAGCCCCGGGTTAAACAAACCTGAAGGTGTTTAGGAATGAAAATACTTTCTGCCACTTGTTGTTAAGGAGCCCTCTGAGTGCATGATAGCTGTAGACTGTATGTCAGAAGACAGTTACTATGCTGCATCACAGCCATAAGTGGTAGGCCTGAGAAAAATATTATTCCACTAATATATCTTCACAGCCAGTGCTTCCTATAGCTGCTGTAGGGGCACAGGAGTGACATATATTTCAAGACTTCTGCAAAACAATTCCAGGCTTTCTAGCACTTATTTTACTTTTCAGACTGATACATCGACATTTCTCTTCCACTTCTCTCTGAACTTTCTACAATGCATGGGTTTACTGATGATAATATTCACCAGGATAAAACCATTGTAAATACTTAGCAATATATTCATGAACTTCTTTGTGTGATTTCTGTTCTTCTGTATGCAGCATAGGAGCCTTGAATGTCATACCAGCAAAACAAGGGGACACACATCTTTCATACTCTCTGCATAGAGAAAAGGGCTGGACACTGATGAGTCAAGAATTCTTACATTTATTATATAAACAAGAATTTAAAGAATTCTTTAAGGCTCTTTACTGTACCGTATCAATACTGTAATGTATTGTCTATGTCAGTGATGATGAAAGCTGCATAGCCTTTGGACGTAAACAGCCCAAATAAATCAGCTCTTCTCTTTGCTGGCAAATACAGACCAGTGGCTTATATTCCTCAGTGAGCATTTGCTCTACAAGTCTGAAGACCAATAAAGTGACCTGTATTTTTTTTTAAATCTCTTCTCCTGTCCTGTGTCTGTAGATTTTTATTTTTTTTTCTTTAATCTTCATCTTATGGCACTGCTGCTGAATGCAGATGAGTCTTTGCTTTACTCCTCTCAATGATTATTTTTGGTTAATTAACTGAAGTTTCAGACAAACATTCTGGAATCTTGCTGATGTTTTGTGTGATGGGCCTATCCCTGCTTCAGTTCCTGACCATGAAGAAACACTAGAAAACCACTGTGCAATTGGTTCTGAATCACTATCTTAGCTTCTTTTGCCTAGAAAAATCGGCACTGAAATAATTTAGATTCATGTTATTC
Source organism: Megaceryle maxima (assembly GCA_024605025.1). Taxonomy (NCBI): domain Eukaryota; kingdom Metazoa; phylum Chordata; class Aves; order Coraciiformes; family Cerylidae; genus Megaceryle; species Megaceryle maxima. Next base: position 129,244 of record JANHGN010019682.1, on the reverse strand, counting down.
AAGTATCTGAAACCTGGTGCAGTACAAGTGTTTGGTGTAATTATTACTTGTAAAATGGTAGTAACAAGTACAGGAGCACCAGCAAATTCTGTTGAGGGATTTTTGACTCCCTGTACAAAACACAGGTGAAACAATGCTGCTAATTAATGCCTTTGAAGTATTTACTTATAATTATATCTGTCTCCAAAGACTGCATTTTCATTTTGCTTTGCAGACCCGGCTCTGGCTCTAGGAAGGAAGGCAAAATGTGCTCTTTATGGCTAAAAATGCTTTTCTAAAGTGGATATTTAGTGGTGCTCTTGACAGGAACTTACTCATACAGAGAAAGTCAATAGGACAACCGCAACAGACCCAGCATGATCCTTACACTCAATATTAACAGCAATGAGGCTTAGTTTGGGAAAGCAGAAGCATGGAGAAGCGTCTCTAATATTAGAAGTTAGTTGATCTTCAGTTCTGCATTTTGCCTTTTGTCTCTTTTACAACCCTCTATATCAAAGTGATTATGATGAAAAGCTAAAGTAAGGGCGGGGGGGGGGGAGTAAGAGCAATGGGTGTAGAAAAAGCTGAAATTTGTCAAAATTATTACTGACAAGCACAGTGGAAATTTAAAGGGCTCCTTTCATTAGGGAGTTGAGTTAGGGTTGGTTGAATCTATTCACTTTCCCAAAAATCATCTAGAAAAACACTTGAGGTGTTATTCAAATGCTGTTTTATCAACTTGTCTTTAAGAAAGCAGTCTAATGTTGTTGACTTTCTTTCCATACTGTGCTTCCACTGTGCCTTTTTAAGTTAACAGCTTGGCTTACATTTTTGCATTTGAGGTCTGGACATACAGAAGGGAGATGGTGAAAACTGAATTCCTCACTCCACTTTATCATGTGCTTGTGGAGCTGTGCTCTGCATGTGCAGCTCACAGCTTTGAGAACATAACCCTAAACACGAGCTGCTTCTGTGGTCTGCTTGTCAACGGCCTAATTTAAACATTAGGAAATGGGAAGGAAGCAAAGGGTCAGAAATCAATTCTGCAGTCAAATGGCCAGGGGACTTGATTTCTCTGAAAGAGGTAAACAATTTTTCATAGTAGTAGTGGGGCTGGCATGGAGGGCAATGTTCTCTAGAACAGAGTGGAGGGGTCTGGAACTTTATTGCTTAGGAAAAATAAAAAATACTTAAGGACTTTCATACTCAGCCTATCTCTGCTTTTTTCTGCAGTGGGCTAGAACTCCCCACTCTTACAGCCCATTGGGATCAACTTGTCTCTTGCTGCATGGGGACTAATTAAATATAATGGGCCAGTGTACAGACGGTCATAATTTAAATACCACAAATTCTGTTTGCAGTGATTTCTTGTGTTTCAAGTGAGCTTGTGCTCCAAAGGAAGAGGGGGTAAGTGTCTCAGTGCTCATGTCTCAGTGCTCACATTGCAGTGGCAGAGTTGCCCCTTGGAGCAAAGTGAAACTGGGGAGTTGGAAAGGGAGGGGTGATGTAGGCAGCTGAGCAGAGCTGAGTGCAAGGATAACGGGGAAGTGGTTTCCTTAGCAACAACAGCACTTTGGATGGTTTCAGACAAGAGTACAACTGGGTACAAAGTAGCTGATTAAAATTTATTGCAGGGGATAGAAGCAATGCAAGCCATAACAGAGCCAACATGTGTGCAGAAGAGCGGGTGCTGGAAATGTAAAGTGATTTGAATGATTTCTGTATTGTCTGAGCCATCTTCTGTGCACACACAGAGAAGAAAAGAGGTTTGGGAAGTGGCAGGTGGGTGAAGGTGGCATGACCAAACTCTGAAGTCACCAAAAAAAAAAAAATTTAAATGCATGCCCTGGGTTCCCAGTTTAGGGAAAACATAAAGCTGTCTCACATAGAAAAATGAAGAACATCTTGCTAGAGCAAATTACAAAAAGTACATTTAGCTAGGAGAGACTTTTTTTTATTCCATTAAGATGGACCAACTTTTGGCAATAGTAGTTGCTAACTGTCCTGCTGTGCTTCTATTTGTGAATAGATTTTTTTTCCAACATACCAAGGTGATAAATAAACATCCCAACCATACAGTCTAAAGCCAAAAATAATTTCTTATCTTTATAGTAATGTTGAGTCCAGCAGCAAAAATCCAGCTATTAATATTTAGCCCTCTGCTTTCCAACCCCCCAGGGCTGCTGTTTCAAAATATACCAGGTAGATGTTGTCTATTTATAAGTCTTCTAATTAACCTCAGATGTTCATTAGGTTATTTTTAGTATTTTATGTATTTTACATTTGACAGCTCCAGTTCTTGAACTAGAGTGAAAAGCTTATTTCTGAATGTGAATCATCTGAAAGCCATCATTTAGATGCGTGAGAGTCCATTTTAGATATTAAAAGTAAATGTCAATTTGATAGTCATATACTTTGCTCTGTGCTTAAGATTCCTCATCTGTAACACCACTAATACTACATTTGTCTCACAGGGATGTTGCAAGATTTAGTTCTATAAGAATATAAAATGTTTTGAGTTTGTTGTGTGACTGTGTTAAGTATAATACATTATTACAAGGAGAACTTCAAAACTTCAGTTTTTTTATCTGAAGTCTTGAGTCTTCAATACTAGACTCAAAAGACTTATGACAACACCTGTTCATGCAGTATTCCCACCAGATTTGCCTTTCGTGAGTGTGCTGTGGTGCATAGAAAGGATCTGCCAGGAAACACAACTCAAAGTCAAGCATTTCTTGGTTCATTTTTGGGTTTAGATCTCTCAGATGTTGCAGCTCAACATAGATGCAATGAGTAGATAGAAATCTCAGATGACCTGTGAAGCATAGGCTATAAAATAAAGATCTGAGTACTCGTTTGACCAAACTCCCCAGGAACTGAAGAATCATAGGAAAATTCCTTTGGTCTTTTGAAACACCTAGCATTCAGAGTGAAAGGAAAGGATTTTTTGTAATGATGTCATTGTCCTAATGCAAAACCACATGTGCTTAGATAAATACAAATCACTGGGACATTCCCATGAGTTTCTGACAGTCAATGGGATATAAGGGCCTTGAGCAACCACCATCCTTATGAGTACACATTATCATTTCCAATCCAGCAAGGTTGCACAGCCTGAGACACTTGGACAGAGACATCCACGCAGCCACTCATGCTGTCCCACTTCAGATGCTTCCTTGGAGGTATTATTGCTTTTTCCATTGAGTGTGAAACAGAGAAACAGTCTCTGGTAATAAGGATCTAGTTTAATGGATCAATACCAACACTCCATTTTACCAGTTGATCTTGAGGTTAGCTCCTGGATCCAGAAGTACCAGTGAGAAAATACATCAGGCAGAAAGGTATAATAGTAATAATCTAGCCAAATTTTGAGCTAGTCAGTGAATACAGACCATATCTGAATGTTTTCAAGGTATATA
>JANHGN010019682.1:108619-119999 GCA_024605025.1 Megaceryle maxima | reverse complement strand
TGACTTCTACAGCTGCATACCAATGGGTGAACTCTATTGTAGAGCATGAAGGGTAAAAAGAATATGTCAGAGAGGATATATATGTATTAAATGTCTTGATAAAGATCTATAGAGAATACAGCATGAAGAAAGTTGATGCCTGCTACTTTCAGAATAAACTGAAGACTAATTTTATCGTAGATTAACAAGGATCTGTTGAATAATAACAATATTATTTCCTTTTTGAATTCGCAGTATTATGTGATTCTCTATGTAAATTATGTTCTCAGAATAGGAAAGTATCACCCCAGCCACCTGCAGATAACCAGAAAGACTGGTTACAGTTTACTGTGAGTGGCTGGTAATGGAAATACCACATAGCTACTGGAGGGCATAAAATTTGGAAATAATTGTATCAAAAATATTTGTATTTCTTCATGTGACACTCTGCTATTGACCAAAATACCTGAGGAGTATATGGAAGAAAGAAATTCTAGGAAAAATTGGTATGGTAAGTCACCATCAGCTCTGCTGAAGGACAGAGCAGAGATCAGGATTGTGCTTGATTTGGTGAGAACTGAAACTAAATAATGACACTGCCTTAAACTTGTGAAGGATTGGGGAGCATTGGGTTATCTGAGACACGGCAGGGTCAGCTTAATGCCTATAATCTGTAATGGTAGAATATTGGAAGTAAGTTGACTATTTTGGGATCTGAGGGTCGCAGAGTGATTTAGGTGTGAAATGGTCTCAGGTCAGACCTTCTGTCCCAGCAGGGTCAGCTCTGGGGTCTTACCCACTTGCTCAAGACTTGATCCACTTTGGTCCTGCAAACCTATGAGGTTGGAGATGGTGTGATGTATCTGAGCAAGCTGCTCTCCTGCTGGACTGCCCTCATGGGGAAAAATGTTTTCCACATAACTGCTCTGAATCACTCTTCTGTAGTTTTGAAAGATTAGTGTGATAAATAAGAAGATGATGGTGCTAGAATGAGTCATTCATGTCCAAAAATAAAATTTCCTTAGGATATTATCTTGAAGAAACACAACAAATCTCATCCAGATCCCAGATTTATTTTATGGCAGTTGTGACTAGCCATGGGAAACAACGCGTTGCACTTAAGGCTCGTATGCAACATTTTGCACAGCAATTCTTAAACTGTAAGTGTTAGGAAGGTTAATTTAATACAGAATTAATGAAGAGATTCTATAACTCATCCTCCCTAATGTTAATCATTCAAAACATCTTTACTTGTTAACTGACTACTGTCAATTATCGTCTCTAAGAGATGCTGAATAGGTAATTTCTTGTATACTGATTCTTGTCAGTATTTTATAAAACAGTCAGCATCTCATTCAGAGAGCTTGAATTTGGAAAGCACAAAAAAACGCTGTTAGAACAGATGGTTTCTGTGATTGACGCCCTAATGCACAGTTTCAACTCTGTCTAGTCACTTTAACAGGAAAGTGTTTTAAGGATTCACCAGTTGGCTTGTCAAATTAGCATCAGGGACCAGTTTGGGTGTAAAATCACAGGCATAAATCATTTGGTGACCTAAGAGTGGATGAAGTATTAGCTAAAATGAAACTTTTAACATGAGGAAAAGCCTCTTCTGTGATCTAATAACATCATCAAGCAGAGAGATTAACCACTTGGAGATGACCTCTTTTGTGAAGGGTGTGGGTCATTCTACACTGAAGTCCTGGAGGCATCTACTGCCCTACCATGAGTGACAGGGCTAAGAAAGCCAATGTGAGTCAGTGCTAGGGTCTGATGCCCCCACAATCCAACTGCTGCTGAGATTTTTGACTCCAGGCCATCCTTAATGGGGGTCTGTTCAGAATGCCATGTTTAACTGGACCGATGTGCATGGAAGAATAACATAACCAAGCATGCAAAGTTCAATACATCTAACAAACATCAGATCCTTGGTGCTAACTCCACTGCATTATTTCTCAGAAAATTTGACTTCTGTGTAATAAATTCTTGGCTTGGGTGATGTTCTGTTTAAGCCTTTTTGTTATGTAGAAAATCTTCAGCAGAGAGTATGGGAAGATGTGGCAAACTACTTCAGTTCACTAAAAAAGTGTATTTGATGATTTACTCAATACAGTTCTGCATTATGAATGGTGCCAGAAGACTTCTCTGAAAAGAGTAAGTCCTGTAAGAAATCCTTCTTAACTCATGTGACTTTCCAATTCCTGCATAGTTTTGCAGTTATTATTTTTATGCAAATAATATATGGCTGACATGGGAAAAATAAAGTTGGGGAGAAAAAAGAAGACAAGAGTAAGGGATAAAGGGGAAAAGAGAAACAGTAAATAAATAACAAAGCAGTGGAAAAGGGAGTAAAAAACCCAAGGTATTTCAAGTGGTTGAAGATAGAGGGATGAGTTGGAGGTGACAGGTTCAAAAAGAACAAGCTGTAAAGTGTGGGGGTAAGCTCTGAAAGTTCTGCCACAGGATATTGGGAAAGTTTGTACTCTGTCTTCATTGCTTTTTCACAGTCAATTTTACTTCCATATACTGTATATGTTTAGCTTATAGTTGTCTTTATCAGGGAGGAGAAATGCCAACACAGGAAAGAGACTTTCAGTTCAGGTAGAACACATGGAAGAAAAATCCCCTATGGGTAGCATACTATTTGGAAAGCGCATCTGGTGGGTGATGAGCCACTGGCAGTGGGATGGGCAGGGACAGGCTTTGGCTTTTTCCTTGCTGTTAGAGATGGGACATGGGATCTGGTGGTGCTGCTCTGGCCCCATGGGGCTATTTTTATGTCAGGAAAGAAAACATGCTGGCAGACAAGCATGATCAGTATATGCTGCTAAGACAGGATTATAGACCCTAAAAAGAAGGGTGCAAGCAGAGTCAGAAGACTTCCAAAAAGTTAAAATCCATTTTTCTTTAACTGTTCTAATGGCACTTGACTTCCCTGGATTTCAGCTCCTTCCCTTCCTCCTGGTAAGGTGGCTTCCACTTGCCACTGCCTTTATGACATTGCTGAAACCCATCACTCTCCTTAAGTACACTTTTGTCCTTATGGCTCCCTAGGCAGGTATTATTTCTCACCTCTCAGTATTTAGACTTATGCTGTGCTCAAGTATAGATGGTGCTAATCTCTCTCACTCTGAGGAATAGCTAATATTCATCTAGAGCATGGGCAAAGCTTTCTTTGGAAAGATGAACATGAGGTACATCTCTCTGAATGGCATGTGTTATTCAAAAGTGTTTTGAACTGCACAATTTATCTGTGTGAGATAGTAATTTGAAATGAGAGGACCTTGTGAAATGTCTGTTTGTTTGGCACAGAGGTGCTATGAGGCCATGCTGGTGGGATTTACTAGAAACACATCAACACAGGTCCTGCACTGCTCTTATTGGCACATCCTCAGCAGGATGAGAAGGAAACTGGATCCTGCATCAATCCCTTGCAAATCTTGGTCAGCTGACCCAATGCAGAGGCACGAGGTGGTAGATGAGCATGGGTGGTACAGGCCTGGGTTAGAGTGAAAAGGACCCAATCTGTGACTTTCTGAGTCACGATTTTATTTCTCCCCTGTTAGTAGACCAGTTCCCTTTATGTTGCCCTTTACTAAGGACAGCACTGTGGTACAAGTCCTTTTATCCCCTTTGTAGGCTTTCACAGGTATGCAACATGTTGCCTTGAGAGTGGTGGGCAAGCTGGTTTTTTTAACTTGATTAATTTTTTCTTTGATGAACTATGGAAAATTAATGAACACATCACATTTAAAATTTGAAAGTACTGTTATGGTGCACTAATGCTTTGCAGAATGTCATCTCTGCTTAGACTGAGAATAATTATTTGAGTTTTGCATCTGTGTGAGAAATACAGTGCTCCAAATACAAAGAAATATGTTCCAATATTCCATATCTAACATGCAATCAAGATGAAGAGATTATATGTGCCTATAAAACAGAAATACTTTTCTCTGCTTCTCAAAGGTAATTTTATATAATTTAACATGCATAGAATATAATTATAATCTGTGTGTTTAATTTTGAATCTGAAGTGATAAAACCCTGCACAGATTTAAAGTGAATAATTTGTGTAAGTTTGCAGTTTGCAATCCTTTCTAACCACTTCTTTGAAGCAGTATTGCATCACAGACAATGCTTTATCATCCGTTACATAAGGGAATTAAGTCGGTTTTATTGAACGTATAGGGGACTGTTTACCTCTGACAAAATTACATGGTAATAAATACGAGTAATGTCAAAGTTTAACTACCCAAACCATTCTTAATTACCCATTTCTAGATGATTATTAGAAGAAAAGGAGAATTTTAAAAAATTACTGTTTCCTTGCCTGAAATGCTTAGAAAAAACTTCAAGTGAGAATAGTATAAGAGTGCCTCCATGTGGCACCTGTCTAAATTCCACTTCAAAGAAAAAAAAGATGAAACAGTTTAAGCAATTAGTTTACAAAATATAACTAAACAAATCCTATCATTTTTTTTCTTAGTCCATTTCATTCATTACACCATTAGAGACATTTGCGTGCTGGCTAACAGGACTTTCTATATGTTATTAAGAAACCACAAGAGAAGGGTATTTTATTTAAATCAGTGTTCTTAGAGGAAAGTCTTTACTTCATACATTTGCAATGGTCATTCTTAGATTAATGTCAATGGTTAAATTAATCATATTGACACAGCATGCCACAACACCAGCATCCTCTGGGAACTGTCTCTGTGTGAAATTTGTGTTTTCTCTTTCTTTTACGGTGCTTTCCCACTAAGGGGTCCTCAGCTGACATCCAAGCAAGGGCAAAGTGCCAACCTCTGATCCGCACCACGCATGGCTTTCCATGGTCTCTTCTGCACGTTCAGGCTGCACCGCTGCCATTGATGTCCGTGCAAGGAGTAAGGGTAGACTGTGCAACAGGGAGACTTTTTGCCCTACTCCTGATGGTAAATGAAGTAGAGTGACTAGCTGAAAGGGAAGATCTGTGGTTTCAGTAAGCTGTGATGTAGTAGTTCTGAAAAGACTGGAAGAGCCTGTGTGCTCACTAACACAGGACAGTGAATGTCGCAGGCACGGTCGCGTGCTGGAAAACCGTGGGAAAAGAGAGGAGTGTGTCATCCTGTGCTCTCTGAGGTCTGGGCTTTGGATAGACCAAAGGAGAGTTTTAATATCAAACCTTTTTTGGTTCTGAAACTCATTGGAACTAGGAAAAAATCTATTCAAAACATACAAGAGTAAAGTGTTTTTTTTTTTTTCGCTGTGGAAGTGAAGTTCTGGAACTGTCTCAGGAGGTTGTGGAGACACAGCATCAGCCTGTTCAAAAAAGGATTAGACAAATCCATGGATAACAAGTGCATGAAAATATACTGAAGGAAGGGATCAAGCAGAGATATTTTCACTAATATACCTAATCCAAGAAATGTCAATGTTGGAGAAGACTGTGGACCATGGCAAGTCCTGCAGGCTCTCCCAGCTGGACTAGATGGATCAAAGGTCTCCCACTATGGAGCATTTCTTTTGCCCTTAACAGAGATTATACCCCATATGTTGAAGAGAATTGATTACAGAGTTGTTTACGTTGTTGGGTTTCTTTTTTTTTTTTTTTCTTTTCTATCTCTCCTAGAAAATCTGTAGCTGTAGTCCTGAAGTTTTAATCACCAAAGATGAAATTCACTCATACAAAGAAGACTATACGTGCAATGTAAGAATGACACAAAATTATACATGGGAATAAATCCACAAGTTCCATGAGCTTCATGTGGCTTTTCACACAGGTGTCTGAAGTTATTGTATCCTTTTTAAGATGGAAATAACTTGATATCTGGGAGAAAATCACTGCCTAAGAAACATACTAATTTCAATTATCTTCCCCGATTGACAGTTTATAACACTCCCAACTATTATGTAGCTACTTAATGGCAGACTTCACAGTTTACAAGTAGATTAAAAGAAAGCAGGTAGCTGTCTCTTACTTTAGAGTGCAATACTAAAGCATATATTCAGCCTTTCACTGAATAAGCAATGTGCCTGTTGAGAGAAAGTCAGCTGATATACATTAGAAGAAAAAACAGACAATACAAATAAATGTTGCACTTATATTGTGGTCTGGTATTGTAGAAGTCTTAATAAAAAGACAGTAGCATTTAACAATACCTGTTTTTACAAACCTGTCTACACATTAAAGAATTGGGTCTTAAGTTTAGACATGAAATGAATAACACCAGCAATAGAGCCTGGGAAAACACAAGAGCAAATGTCCGATGTTTGTAACCCGCATTGAGATTTACCTTTGCTCTAAACGAATTACTGCACTTTTTGCTGAATGTTTTCTGTGTCTATCTTAAGACTATTGTTTTTTTGCTTTTTAAAGATAAATCATGTTTAGCTCACTTTGAGTTTTATGCATGAAATACTTTAGTTTCTCTGCAATAGCAATTTGCTGTTTAGTAATCCTTGGAATGACTTAGTCAGAGGAAAGAGCTTTGTCAGAGATCAGTCTGCAGGAAACAGAAAGAAGATTTAAGAGACTAGCTAAAATGGGGGAAATTTTAGGAAAGCATATCCAAACAACCAATCGGAGAAGAAAAGAAAATGGTAAGTGAGAAAAAATACTGACAGAATATTCTCAGATTATAATATGTAGTTTATGCAGCTGTCATGCAATACTCCAGACCTTGATCCACAGGAAGCTGAAAGCAAGTTGAAGACAGATAGCCAGAACGGAACTGGCAGGAGCTGTAGGTCATAAAAAAGACTGCATTATTTACCACTGGCATGGAGAGTATTGCCCCACATGGCAACCATTTAAAAATATCTTCATGGAAAAAGTGTTGCTAGACTCTTATTTTTGCTCATTGACTTCCTTGGTTCTTTTAAACACTCCACAAAAGTAATTTCCCTGTCATTAGATGTCACTTTTTTTCCCCTCTTTTTATAATGTAGGACCTTTTACTTCTCCAGGACAATTAGTGGCCTTTCAGCAAATAGAACTAATTATATCATATTATCAATATGCAATGCATTTTTCAGGAAGAAGTAAGTATATACAAGTTGCGCAGTGACTGCATTCTTTATAAGGAAGTGCTCGGCTTAACAAAAGGGAAAGAAAAAATTTCATAGCTGATGAGCAAAATCACCTTTTCAAAATTCACCCACTGAAAGCATAGCCACATATCAGCAAATGAGTGCATATAGAACTCAAATTATGCACAGGCATAAGCAAGCATACGATGAAGGAGGGATGAAACAGCTGCATCTCAGCTTTGATGCAGTAGATATTTTGTGAAGACAATACTATTTCACTTGCTAATTGTGAAATATTTTTTTTTTCCCTTTTTAAAAATTCTTCCCTTCAAGTCCTCTTCAAGAAGTGCCTGCTGGTATCATCCTGTGCTCATGACACAGTGACCAGCCAGATAATATGCTGGAGCCAGAACGGTGACACAGCTGATTGCAGTGGCCATGGCAATGATTTGACATTTTAGTGAAAACCTTTAAGCACAATGAATCATAAGAACTTCGAGCCAGATTCAGCACAGCTGATTTAGGATGATATGATTTATGTCAGCTCTTGTCTCAGTATGTCTCAGAAGACAAGAGTCTTCTGCTGGAGTATCATCTAATTAATATTACTGCAGAGAGAGAGAGAGAATGTGTTGCTCAGTGGTTAGAAAACAGAGGGCATACAGGCCCATTGTTCAAGCATCTGCTCTGAAGCCATCAGATGTTTGCCCTCCAACCAGTTATTGTGGAAGAAGCTCCTACTGCTTTACTGCCTACCAATGATGGGCTTGTAGAATAGCCACAGCCTCCATATTCTACTTTCTGCCAGCATCTCTGCATCAATTTGATCCTCACTTTTGTTCTTTTTATCACCTTTCAAAGAACAAAAAGTGAAGAGATTTTTATGATAGTTACACTCCATCTCCAGGCACTGAGAAGATTACTCTTCTGGCTTTTAAATCTCTTTATTTCAAAAGATTATCTGCTAACTACCTGTATCTCTATAATCTTATCAAAAAGCCATTGTTCAGAAATGCTTTAGAAGGCAATAATTCAAAATTAGGTAAGTCTTTAGAGAACATCTCAAACTCACAAGTATATAATGAGTTTAATATTTTTTTGTAAAAAAATTAATCTTAGTTCATAGTTTTATGAAAGTACTACTTCTAGCTCTTCTGCTAGAAAATTATTAAATAGCATTGCCAGCATGATTCAGCATTAGTCAGCAGTGCCAAAGTTGCCAAAAAAAGTGAGTCAGCCTCTGCCACATGTTACAGTTACAGAGGAGATGGACCCATACACTAATTCTGAAGTACTATTTGAAAGTACAGTGACCTGATATGTCACTGGAGTCAGACACACATCTTCTTCCCCAGGCAAATAAAAATGTGAAGATTTAGTTAAAAATATCCTTACAAACAAGTAGTGGTCCCTTAATATTTCATATTTTAAGACACTAGTTTTACAGCCAAGATAAAGGCTAAACTCAAAGTGTAGGAAATAGCAACAGGGAATTGCCTTTCCTGATTTTTTTTTTTTCTTCAGATGGAGAGAGAATCTTTACTTCCAGAAAAATCAGTCCAGTGACTTGGATTCATCTCTGCCTGGATTATCCCCTTCTTCCATAAAGGTGAGTAGGGGGTTTCAGGAATGAGGTTTCTCTCCAGCAGTATCCTCCATGAAAATTGACTTCATCTTTTCATGTCTGTTCAGCCCTTCTGCATGCTCTGTGCAGTGGTGAGTAACTTGCAGGGTGCCCAAAACCCTGATGATTTCAATGCTTTTGTTCTCAAGAACTTCACAGGGATGAAGTTGAGTGGTTATTTCCCTTGCAGTAGCAGAAGAGGGGCTCTGGGAAGGTCATCTGTGTTTGTGCAGAGTTTTGGAGACAGCACCAATAGCTGGATGGATCAGTCACTTTCTCTCTTTCTGTAGGAATTACTGATATTTTTAAGAAATTGTAGAATGCCTTGGGTTGGAAGGGACCTCTAAAGGTTATCTAGTCTAGCCCTCCAGCAGTAACCAGGGACTTCCTCAGCTAGATCAAGTTGCTCACAGCCTCATCAAGCCTGAAATGCTCAAACCATCTTTCCACTTTTTGTCTCAGGTTTCCAAGTTTGTAGAAAACAAAAGATTCAGAAGGCATCCTTTCAAAGAGGTGAGCTCCATTGCAGCAGTTCAGTTAGTCCTATGCATCCCATGCCTTCCCATATTATCTCTTGTTTACCTTAGAGTCTGTGACCGTCTGCTCATATTATTTGCATCTATTTGTGTGCGTGTGTGTATTGATGAATATATATCACATAAGCCACCTTTTCCTTAAGTGACACCCCCTGAAACATGGCAGCAGAAGCTTCAGTTGTTGAGATAATTCCCACCCACCAGTGTGGAGAAAGAACCGGTCCTAGTCTGTTGCTATAGCAATTTTTAGGGGTGTGAATGTGGCTTAATAGTGTCATCTTGGAGCACTATAAATCTAAAGTAATGCCTGCCAAACTATTACATTCTGAAAATTCCATACTAAGGGAGTTAATAAAATTGATATGTGTGCAAATGGCATTTATAAGTTGCACATTACCAATAGTGTGCTCAGTCCCATTCCAATAAAAATCAGTTGCAAAACTCTCGTTGACTTTATGGCGTTCAAGATGAGGCCCAACATCTAGCTGTGATTAAGTATGCAGTCTTGACAACTCGATGAAGAAAAGATAAAAAGCAATGATCCTATGGAGAACAAAGCTTCTTGTCTATTTATCAACAAATGCATTCAAAATCTTCTATCATTAAATTATACATCAATACTATTATAAAATGGGAAGGAAAAAAAGCAACCGTCAAACTAAAATCTTTGATGTAAAAAACTTGTGCAAGTTGATGAAAAGCAAAGCCCAATATAGCTGTCTAATACAATCTGCTAGGTGTAGAAAATAAATGTACTTTTTCTCTACCATATGACTTTATAATGAATGCTAAATCATTTATTGTTATAATTAGTGATGGTTAAATAACGATCTTCAGCAAAAATGTGAAATATACAATACTTCTGCAGTTTTTATATCTTTTATGTTATTAGACCAAAAGGTTGGCAAAGGTTTTAAAAACATGTTTGGCCCATGTCAGTTGTAAGGCAAATGTAAATTACTTTCTTTAGAAATCAATATTATCATGGGCTATTGTTGTGGAAGAGGGACAATATTAAGGGCACAATGCATTACACTGCCATATCTCTGGGGTCTATTTATAACCAGACAGAAAGTATGGGAAAGACTTGGGCTTTCTTTTCCTTTTTGGGTTTGGTGGTGGCTGGGGTTTTTTTGGTTGCTTTTTTTTTGGTGGTTGTTTTTTGGTTTGGTTTTGGTTTGTTTTTTTTTTTTTGTGTGTGTGTGGTTTTTTTTTTGTTGTCATTTTTTTTTGGTTGGTTGGTTTGTTTTGGGTTTTTTTGTTGTTTTTTTGTTTGTTTTAATAGGATATACTATCTCATTTATTCTATTCACCTCATAACAGTGTAATTTTGTAGACTTCAGTGGAATAGCTTGTGCCTAACTTTTGAGCAGAAGACAACACTTTTGTAGTATTTTTTTCCATAGAGAGTGGATGTTACTCCTTGTTTGTCTCTTCAGAGTAACAAATCTATCAGTCTAGGCCAGGATTTCTGAAGTTAATACTCTGTCTCTAAGATGTTCCAATGATAGTTTTCCTTCTTTATGAAGTCCTAGTACTCATCAGTCTGCTCCCCATCTCAGTGCTGCCAAGGTATACCAGGGCATGCTAAGTCATTGTAGGTGGATGAGGATGGGAATACCTGGAATCAATGACTACTTTCTAAATTGTAGCTTTATGGGCAGAAAAAGTTGCTTCTATTATTTCATGATGTACTCAGTCATTTGTTTCCACACAGTAAATATTGGTATGTCACCAGCCAAATTTTGCAGACACATGGATAGTTATTTTATTTTTAGAATCCAAGAAAATATAATCTCATCCCTTCCTATAAAGCAGTCTACACCACATTGCAACTTCTCTGTTCAACTACCAGACAACTAACACATTTATTATGTATCAAGGTCATTTTTTATTACAGTAATCAAAGACTTCAAATAAAAAAAAATATAGTAAGACTGAAATATTCTGAACAGATACATTTTAATTAAATGAACCTGATCCTGTCTTTTAAAATTATATATCAATGCGTCATGGTTACTTTGCAGTGTTTGCTTTTCAGGGGATGGAAATTGAGGGCAATTTTTCTCGCAGTTGAAAATGAATCCAGAAAAGACCAGTGAAAAGAAAGGGGCAGAAATGCTGTGACCATCAGTGCTTCACCAGGGTGGTGTAGGGTCACCAGAGCAAAGGTGTCTGCAACAGAGAGTGACTAGCTAACTTTGCCTTGGAAAACCTTGAAATATAGTGC
>JANHGN010019682.1:36719-92259 GCA_024605025.1 Megaceryle maxima | reverse complement strand
TTTTTTTAATTTTGTGCATATTTAAAAGTATAATCAGTATTCTAGCAAGTTTCCAGGTTGATGATTCCTCTGTTGCAGAATGACTTGCACCAGAGAACTTAAAAGGCATCTCTTAATTTCTGTTGCTGTCAAAGACTGGATAGGTCCAACATTTTACTTTGAAATTATATTCTTCTTATGAACTGCTTATTAGGCAATTATATGTGCTGTTTAAGCTAGAACTAGCTAGAAATTGAAATAAAATTATTTTTAAAAGACTCAGTGGTAGTTCTTGTTGAAAGGCAGTTATGACTGTGCGGCTGTCAAATAGGGTTTAGAATAATGAGACACACAGGTAATCAGCATGAACTGGCAGGAACATTTTTTCCATGATTTCATTCCAAGGGGACCTGATTAGAAAAAAATATTGCTCTTATTACCTTTGAACGAGCACTTTAAGTAGTCTTGGATAGGAAGAGAATTACTTATGGCATTACTATTTCAGGCATCTATAAACTGTAAAATATAAGTAAAAAGAGGAAAATTACTATTCAAGGATTAGCATTTTAGCAGACCGGCTAGCCAAATGTTTTTACTGCTTACAGCTTAAATGTGTTACTTCCAAGTTGTGAAAAACATTCAAGTTGTAACAGGCTCCAATATCTGTGACACAAGAATCATACAAATTAAATAAAGGGACTAGGTAGAAGGCTATGATTTCCATTTCACCTGTACAGGCTAGTCCTTGTGCATTCTAAAATGTTCAGTTTAATTATCATTCCTCATGTACAAGGCTCCCTTTATTTAAATGGACCCCAAAACACTCCATAACCTTGTTTATACAATGAACTCTTGTTTCTCTGATGTATTGGGAAGTTCTTGTTAAATTTGAGAGCACATAAACCAGATTAACATATTATAGAATTAAACAACAAAACCATCTGAGTTTGTAACACTGTGAGTAGCATTCTTTGTCACAGAATAGGGAAGGAGGAGTATGTCTCTGCAATCTCTTGTTCCTCTTACCACTTGTGTTGCAGTAGAGCTCAGAAGTCCTAAAAGAAAGCTGCTATATAAACAGAGGGTGAGAGAGGAATTGGCACAAAAAACTATGCAGTGATTTCAGCCAAGAAAGACAGAAGATCATTAGCAGGACTGGAGGACTAGCTGGAATCTCGATTCAGCATCCATTGCCCTGAGCACTCTGTCAGGTCCCCTTGGTCATGGATATTATGCTTAAGATCCAAGCACAATTCAGTTTGTGCTGCTGCAGGAATGCAGAGCTATTGTTCTCCTGATACTGAATGCTTTAGAAATTGCTTTCATTGTTTTTTGTGTGTGTGGAAATGGAGGAAATAGGTAAACAAATCTGAAATATTATGGCTGACTCTTAAACCAATGATTAAGATTGTTCTTGAAGAATAATTTTTTACATCTTTATAAAATCCACTTTAGACTCGACGTCACCTATTTTACATTACTGAAACCTGACAAAGTTTTTGCAAGTAGCTACCAGATGCTACTTTATCACCACAGTAGGTCCAGTCCATAGGCAAATATAATTTGCACTGATGTAAGAATAAAGTCTCCCTTTTGACTTTGCAAAGAAAAAAGCATGATGTACAGAATCACCAGAGCTCCCACAGATTCTCTTGAAGGAGCAAAGAAGTCAGTGACACATTTGGAAACGTGAAGCTGAGCTACAAAGCCCTATCCTTTTTAAAATCTGTGGAGGTAACTCGGCAATGCTTTTAAAACTGAAATTGTAATTATAAACTAAAAAAGCAGCTCACAGAGGAAAAAAATGTGCTGTTCAACATTAGCTAACTACCTGGAGTTATGAAAAGAAGTGCCATCATTCATTTCAAGACATAACAAGATGCTAAAGTTGAAGGCATAATGAGTTGCAGAATATTTATTTGGTAGTCATCTACTGTACACTTCCCTTTTAGCTTAAACTGAATAAACTCATCAGGTCAGCATCAGGAGCAAGCCAACAGAGCACTAGTTGCCTGAAGCATCATCTGGGCAATGGATGATGAAATGCATCTCAATAGGTAAGTCTGTTGCCATGCTGCATTTTATCTGAATAACTTACTAATGTTGTTGATAAGACAAAGTTTTTTTGTGCTACCAGAGAAAAGCATTTAGAATGCCAGAGCAGACCCGAGGGGAGGGAAGGGAGGGAGGGTTGGCCTCTCCTCAGTATAGGTGACATGCTTTACTCAGTGGACTATATGTAAGAGTATTTTCAGACCCTATCTCCCTGATGCACCAAATGAAGGGGTTGCACTTTGCTTGTGCAAATGAACAAGACTGAAGTCAAACATAAGGAGAAAACACCATGCAGCAGCCAGACATAGGCAGGACTACGTGGTGATAATAAAACTCCAGAAAATGGTGACTATGTCTCTGGCCAGGAACAGCTTCAAATGAGTGCAGTGTTCTTGAGCAGAGAGCGTGATTCAGAAAGTGAGGAGAACTGCTGACATCTAGTGTTTTTTACTTAAAAAAGTGGTCTAGAGGTACTCTTAAGTAGCAGAAGTGTCTGTCTTTGGTTACAGCCCTTGGGTTGCTTGGAGAGCACATGATGCAAGGTTCCATGACATCGATGTTGTGACGGGGCTGCAGAGGATGCAGACTGGAAATTCCCAGTCTCTGGTGCCTGTCCCTATTACCTGGGTTTCTGCTAGACCTATCCACTTGTACACTGAGATAGAGAGGAATGCAGGAGGAGCTGCCTTTGTACATTTAGTTTCTTTTTCCCCTCTAGTCTTATTTTCTCAAACCAAGAAGCAATTTCTAAAATCAAGATCATCAGTCAGTGCAAGTGAAAGTCAGGAAAAGTCACTAGGAAAAGTTTTGCCTTCCTGTCTCACTTCCTAAACTCAGCAACAGTCAAATTTTACCACATTTGCTTTATGTACAAAACAACAACAACAAAAACAAAGTGGAAAAGAAGGCTTTCACAGATATTGTAGATCCAGCAACAGCACATAAATATTGTATGTCCTCACTGTGATTGTCACTATGCTTCCTTTTAACCAAACATAATTCTTCTATAATAGTTTCATTGGAGAATATGTTTTGCCTCCCTACGCAAGTTCGTTCTCTTTACTCTGTCTATTTACAGTTTGTGCACGCTGTCTGATTATGTTAGGACTGTCATTCTGTGCTGTCATTATTATCTGGATTGTTTTGTTAGCTCTGTTGCTGTTAGGCTCATTATTTTCAGCCTGCTAAATGTCCTGACCTAGATTTGATTGCCTACCAGGTGACTCATTATTTAAATTAACTGGTAGATCTACATCAGGCATTACAATCTAATTCTCTGAATTAGATTGCCTGCTGATTCTTCCTCTCCAGATGATTGATAGTTTGAATGATTGTCATTTATGAAAAAAAAAGAAACCAAGCTTTTATACATAAATATATTATGGCAGTATTTAACTATTCCTTTTCTATTATACTTGAGCCTCAAAACTGTTCCTCAGGCCTTAAATAGATGCAGGGATACGGACTATGATGATTTTACAGTAGAAAATATTAAGAATTTAATATTTTGCCTATAATAACCTTTACTTAAATATTCTGGAAAGATATTGTCTGGCTACACTAAGGCTGTCTTTACCTATATTGCAGATACCTTGGCACACCAGCTGCGGGGAGACCTTTGTGCTAAATGCAGGAGGAGATCGTAACTTCCCTGAGCATCTCATGCAATCTAAAGGTTACATTGAGAATGTCTTTTTTGCAGTGATGGATGACTGCCTGCACAAGCCGTATTATTTTGTATGGGGCAGCTAGTACGAGTACGACTCATCAATGAGAATAACTGGTTCACAATCTGTCTCTCAAAGATAAGACACGAAAAGGACATAGACCTTGGAAATGACTCGCAATCTGTTACCTTAACCACAAGACTATTCTGACGAGGGAATCAGCTTTTCTTAATGTGTTTGTCTAGAGAAGACACTTTGCATAAAGAAATTAACCGTTTAAAAAACTTTGTAATCATTGCCCTCTATAAAATGATTTTTAAATGCATTGCTCTTATACCATTATAATTAATATTGTTTCCAGCTGATGGTTGGTTTTGACTCTGCAAGGTCAACTGTTAAATTGCTGCAGTCACACTAAGCTCTAAGCCTGTTAGTGTTTAACAGGACAGGAGTTTCTTCCCTGAAGTTTCTGTTTTTACAGTGGAAGAAGTGAGATCTTGTTGCTTAGCCCCTTCTTTTTCCCTAGAGCATTTATTCTCTTGGTTTTAGTTAGACGGTTTGAGTGAGGTCAGAAGAGTTCATCTTGTTTACAGCTCCTCTGGATAAAAGTAATGTATGTGTATGTTGATGTACTAAAGATGTAAAAGGTTTGCGTTTTGGGGATAGTTTGCTAACCCTCTTATTGAGAAAGTTTGTCTCTGCACATGGTCACAGGGCACTGAGAAAAAGAGTCATGATATTTTTTTTTTTTGTAGCTGAAGGTGTAAAAAGAACAGAATCCATCGTTACCACAGGGCTAATAGAAACTCCTCAGTACTGCAGATGTAGCAAATTCTGTTCCTCAGAAAGAGGGTGGGTGGGGAGTAGGCAAGAAGTCAGGCTCATTGCTGAATAGTCGCAGCTCAGTGAACATGCAATCAGAGGCCTAATTGTAATCAAATAAGTAATCCAGGCCCCAATCCATAAAACACAGAAGTGTATAATTAACATTAAACAAGTGCCTAGTCCTATTAGGTTTAATAGAAGATAAGCAGGGGCTAATGTCAAGCATATACTTTGTTGAATCAGGACCTACCCAATCTTCATGTACTTCAGAGTAGCAGCCTTAAAACTGAATAAAACAGGGTTTCCTTTTGTGTGGACTAGCAGATAGCAAAAGCTATAAGAAATTTGTGGATAATGCATAAATGTAGACAGCAGATATGAAAAGTGAAGAAAAGCAGTGCGTTTAAACCAGCTTAAACTCCCCTGGGGAGCATGTGACACTTCATAAGGCACCTCATATTTTATATTGTCCTATATGAAGTGTGAGAGAGGGTTAAGGTGGTGTTTCTCCTTCTCAAAACAAAACCTTGTGTGAAGGTCTGCTCTGTGGGAAAGGAGCTACTCATAACGCTAAGAACTGATGGATTTAAAGACCTTGGTGGTAAAGGGATGACCCACAGGAGCAAATAAGCAGACCATGTCCGTAGGTGCTTGGAGAGCCTTATTCAAAATCATTTCATGAACTCCAGCATCCAAAGAAGGGCCAGAGAGCCTTTGTACTTCAGCTTTTACATTGCTGGCTTTCAAAATTCCCTGTTAATGAAAAATTATATGGGTATTAAACCAGGAAGAAATTGCAGGTGGAAAGAATAGGGAAATGAAAGGGAATGAGCAGCAACTTACTATCAGTAGGGTTGAGAACACAGGAATATGTGTTAGCTACTGATTGCAGAAGACATAAACTATCAAACTGTTCTGCGCAGCCAGGGTAAAGACTGCAGAATTAAACATTAATGCTAAGCTGCTTAAGATGAATGCTGTGACTCCAGACTGTGTACATTAGAAAGGTTGACAGAAGACTAATTTCTAAAGGAGAAAATGTTTTAAAAATTAAGCACAGCCATCAATAAATCAGCCAAGCTTAAAATAAAAATAGGGGTTTGGATATATTCTGACATTTGAATATAATATAGCTATAAGAATAAAGGTTTTACAGAGCTATGTTCTAAAGTAGTCGACTATTTCTTACACTTAATGTCTTTATGCTGGAGATTGAGTTTAAAGAATTGTAACCGATGGTATAGTTCATGGATTTGTATCAAACTTCATACAGTACTAACACTACAATAATGATTTCCCTTAGAATATATATACCAGTGCAGATCTTCGGAGTGCTTTACCAGCATTATTTAATGACATGCACAATAGCCCTTTGAGGTAAGTATTGTAGAGATGGAAAAGCTGAGACGTGGCAAGATATGTCTTAAAGCTATTTTGTGAATAAGCAGAAGGGTAAGAATTAGAATTTAAGAGGAGTTAGTTCCTCAAAATGACTAGGGATCCTCTGTACAATGGTTTTCAAAAGTGATTAAATTATTAAAATCCTTTCATTCAAAATGCAAATAATGCGTGTGGGCTTTAGCCCACTCTGATGTTTTTGGCCTAAACTATTACTTTTCACTGTTGAGGGCTAGATCCTCAAAGAGGCTTTGTAATCTGGCCCCTTTTAGTGAAGTGCTTACATCAATAAGACTGCACACGTACAAAGTTTAAGTACCCGCATTAATGCCTTTGTGGATTAAAGCCATATGGTTCGGCACCTTAAAAGAATGAGCTGTAAATTTATGTTTTAATGTCATATACTGCTTAAGACAATTAATTTTAAATAGCAAAAGCATTGTTTTTGATGCACTTCCTCCAGCATAAAAATTAAGATCTCGCTGGTCCAGTCCTGCTTATGGGCTCATTCAGGATTGCCAAGCCTGCTCTATGTTAGGTTGCTAGCTGGGTAAGGCACAGGCATTTTGGGGTATCACACAGACAAAAACAACCTTATGGCCCTTCTGCAGCTGTGTTAAACTCTGTCCCAGAAAACTGGAGAAATTCCTGAAGGCTTTTGTTGGGGAATTATGCCCAAAGTTGATTCAGTTGTTCACTCAAAGCCTTCACATGAACGTTGGGGCTTTTTTCATAGAACCACAAAAGAAGAGGAAGGATGGGATGTTGGGTTGTCAGATATAACAACAAGAGGGGCCTTGACCCTTTTATGGGCCTTGACCCCAGGTCATGCTTTGCTGTAATAATAAAAACTGTATTTATTTATTTATTTATTAAATACCATCATTAACTTATCTGTTTTCATAAGTAAAGTGTTTTTGTTTCTATTTTACAGCTAGCCTGCCAATATTTCAACTGTATACATCTATCAGCCTTTCTTAAGCAGTTATCAACCTAGTATCTAAGCAAGCATATGGATTCTAGCAGACAAGAGCACTGCCTTGAAGGCAGTCACTTCTGTGCCTTAACTTTTAATTACAGCAAGCAGACGTTATTTGTGATGTTTTGGCTTAATTGTGTTTTTAATCATGAACTTGTTGCTTTTGATTATGATTTTTGTTTTTCTTCTCCCTGGAAATGAAGCAGCAAAGAAGTGTGCCTTTTCATCTGACTTGCAATTTAAGGAATGATTTTCTCATTTCCTCTTTTGGTAAGAATTTTTCAGAGCTTGTAGGTGGCTTTTGAGAAGACTGTACTTAAAAATGGCAGTACTCTTAGGCTCCCAATGCAAGATGTCCTAAGTGAGACAGACCTGGCATACAAGATGACAGTAGCTGTCTTTAGCTCTCCCTGGAGATAAACCTAAGGTAATGTGAAGTCATTCCGCTTTTCAATCTGAGATGAAAAATGTGATTTAACAGCACCTGAATTTGAACACTTCAGGGATGATTTTATTCACTGGCTCATCTAGAGGATGATCAGCTGTGTTAGAATTTACAAGTATTTGTTTAATATTCAGCAATCCTAACATTCTTAAACTCTAGTATAATTTATCATTATTAACAATGCTGCCTTTGTGGATAGATCCTGAGTTCAATGGGCTCCTTGAGCACTCATCTAGATGGTATTTACAGTGAACCTTACTGTAATCACTAATATTTGATTTTGAAAAACAATGAAGTTTCTCTTTTGATTGGGGATTCATGCTGTTCTAAGGAGTTGTGTTTCCATGTTAAAGGCAAAGAGTTTGATTTTGACTGATGAGCAATATTTATTTTCTGTTTTGTGCTAAATTCTTTGTAGATGAAATAAGTTCCAAGTCAAAGAGGAAAAAAAACAAAATGCAAAAGTCGAAGTGAAACCGAACAAGAATATTCAATTGGAGATCATCAAAGAGTATTACTCCTTATTTTAAAATACATTGATAATATTATTCCAATGTATTCTACTTTTATTCATATTTCAATATTCTACTAAATTTGCTATGCACAGAACATGTTTGTTCTTCTACAGACCTCTGGATGAAACTGATGAGGTCCTGTGTATTTTGTCTGTCGCAATCTGGAAGAAAGTCATTAGCAGTAATATTTTGAAGGTGGAAACTCTTCTCCTGGGACCTTCACCTGGCATGTATGACCTGCCATATGGTCATGTGTCCAGATGATCACTGTGCTGTTCTTGGACACAGTCAGAATTTCAGGATATGGGTTGCCCAGTACTAAGAGCTCTCCCATGTCTTTTTCAGCGCAGGAAGGTAAGAAGACAAAGTGACCGGCAGCTCTTACAGCAAGACTCCCAATTTTCCTGTCCATTACACACGTTTATAGTAAGCTCTGGACCACGTCTGCTTGAGGAGCTGAGGCTCTCTTTTGAATGATTCTCTGGGATGTGCCCAGGAGCAGCCCCTAATTAGGTTTAAGTATAGCTATAGCTGTAGCTACCTCTAGTTACACATAAATTAGTGGGAAGTGTTTCCAGATTTCCATGCCCTAGTTGTGTCCTGCAAATGACAGGACAAAGCTTAGACACTCAGCAGCTTTCCTCTCCCTGTCCTAGTTTCTTTGACAGGAAACCTGCACACACAGTTTAGAACAGAGTAAAAGGGTATCCCATTCTGCAGTTTAAATTATGTGGAAAGCCAGATCCTTGGGTATGCCAGCTCATGTCAGCTGGGTAGCGACCTTTTGTTAGTTCTGAGTTCCCACAAGGCAATGCTAAAGCTGTCTGTGCTCTGTAGAGGGGTGACATCTGCAGGGACCATCCTCCAAAAGCAACACAGTGGGCTTCATCCTATGTCAGATTCAAAATATCCTGACATCCTAAGGATATAATGAAACCTAGGGTTTGCCCCTCATCTTGGCTGTATCTGGCCAGTTTCTCATAACCTTATCTTCTTGGGAATGATGGGTGCAGTGCCAGACCTGAATCCAGGAAATGAGGAGTGTCCCAAAATGTAGTATTCTCTACAAAAGTCTCAGCCATCACAAAGCAGAAGCAGTTTTACAACGTATGCAGTGTATAGAAGGATTTAGGAAGAGAACAGGTAGGAATATTTCAAAGAATTTTTCGACTTTTTATTCTGTATGTCTTCCCAAGTCTAAATCTTTCTGTACGATCTGCACCTGGCAGCATAATTAGCAGAAGTCTGCAGCAATAGCCGCTTAAGCTACCAGGTTTCAGAAGGAGTGAATATTTCTCAGCCTTCTCAATCCATTTTTGCAAATGTGCAAAAATGGGATTACTGGCAGGCTTTGTATGAGTTGCTTTAGCTGTAATTCCCGAAGAGTTTTTAGAGCTGCTAATCTAAAAGCTCGTCTCTGGAGGCTGATGACTCTTAAATCTATCTTACAGATTTAAATACCTCACCCTTAATTTCCAGGGTCAGGGTTGGAAATGCCACTTACCCTTTCTATCCCCTCTCTGCTCGCAGAGAAGGATGATAAAATTACCAGGAGAGACAGATAAAGATGAGCAGAAGGGTTAGGAAGGAGAGAGGCATTTTTCGTTGCTCGGCCCAGCTTGCACTCTAACAGGTATTTACAGTCTCTGGCTCGTGGTGCTTGTACTCAACTGTGTCAATCTGCTTCTAGCCACAGGCTGACTGTAGCTAGGAGCAAGATAATTTATCTTTCTTGCTCTTACCCTTGTCTGTGTCCCCACACATTAAGGATGTTTCTCAGGCAGCACAAATATGTGTGAAATCTCTTGATTGCCTTTGCCCCTTGTGAAAAGGCATTGTATGCTCTGTCCTTGACCAGCTATTGTTATGCCTTTATAGCTGGCTGATGAATTCTCAGAGCACAAACACAAATTCTGATGGACTGAAAAAAAAAAAATTAAAGCAAAATAATAATAATAAAAAAATATGCTTTGTACTGGAAGGGCATAGCTCTTGGTAACATTGCCTGCCAGAGAGCTGCCCAGTGCTGTGTGCGATGGATTTTCATATTCACATGGGTTACCTCCTTAGCAACTAGTCCCAGGTGCTTATGGGCTCCGTGCATCTCTCCTCTCTCTTTGTAGATTAATGCTTTTTGGTGGGGAAGGAAGGTGCTGTATGCTGCTGCTCATAAAGGTCACTGGTCCCAAAAGTATCAGCAGCATCACTAGCACCATTACCCTTGCACAAGGTATTCCCAATTCTCCAAACCATAATGGCTCACAGTAATTTCTTCATTGTCAGCTGCAAGGATTAAAATCTGTGGGTTTTTTTTGTTTTTGTTTTTGGGGTTTTTTTTTTATGTGCTGAATTTCTGCAAGTATTTTTTTCACAATAGCAAAATATTTCTTAGGAAAAGACTAAGACTAAGTGGGAGCTGGGAGGTAGACACAAATTATTTTCAAGTGGTCATGTTCCTTATTGTCTATTTAATTCCCAATACAGATGAAGGCTTCCACAGATATTAATCAGGCTAAAGAGAGTTTTTGGTGCTGGTAGACAGCTCACAAAGCAGAATCATGCAAGTTGCAATTTTATGTTCACCATCTCTCAAGTGTTAAAATAGAACATCTTCAGTTTTAGAAAGCAATACCAGTAGTAAAACAATATATAGAGCTTATAGAGGAATAATCGGTAAACAAAAGCATGGCCATAAGTCACCTTTGGGAGACCAATACATCATTCTGGCATTGCCTCAAAATATTTAGTTGTAAGATTGCTGGGATATTTTGTATAATGGAGACTCCCCTTCTTCTGGCCCAGGGGAACTGGCAAAAAATGTCACACTTCTGATTCATCAGAAAAAATGTACTGAAAATCAGCTACAATCTATGATTTTTTTTAGCTCTTGAAAGCAGTTATTTAAAACAAAATGGTTCAAGCACAACCAAAGATAAGAGATAGAAAGCCTTTTGGTTTTTCTACATCAATGTCAGCAGAACAATGTCATCTTTTATCAGGGAACATCCGCCTATCAGTGATTACAGATTCAAAATCCAACGTTTGACTAAATTAATCATTTTTATTTGGGGAAAAATGTCTGTCAAGTATCACATAGCACAGACATTAGTATGTGTTATGTCTCTGAAATCCTCACTTCTGTCTTTTTCAAATGTATTGGGAAAAGCATTATAGATTTAGTCCTAACACTGTCTTCAGGAGAATTGTGAGCTAATTTATATTTTACAGCTATAATCAACAGAAACCTACAAAGATATATAGAAATACTGAAGAAATACTGGGAAATAAAGAAAATTTACAGCAGTCGTATTCTGAGGCTGCATAAATTCACTTCATGTTTCCAATGCTTAATACAAATAATTGTTTTAATTAGGACAAAGTCTTGCAAGTTCTGTGCAACTCTTTCGAACTTTGGGTTTGGGTTTGTTTTGTTGTTGTTTGTGTTTTTTGGTTTTTTTCCCCTGGCATAGGAGCTTCTTCAGTAGGCATAATTTGAGAATAGTTGTTGGCAATATGTGCTGCATGTACTCCCAGAAAAGCATTTTTGCAAATGTACAGCTATAATCCAAATTGAAGATGAAAACAAGGCATAATTAATTACAAAGCAAAAGCAGAGGTAAAAGGAATATTTGGAGTGCTAATTTTAGTTAAGTAGGGAGATAATCAAATATACTGCAGCTGAAACCAAAGGAAAACATAAGAAGATGTTAATGTACCAAAAAGATAACTAAGGGTAAGGTCAAAGAGAAGTGATCAAAATGTTCAGATCATCTCTGGGGTCTCTGTATTAGGGAAAAATGAAGGCTCTCAACATAAAGGAAGTCCATGAAGTCTTGTTTTTAACTTTATCTACTGCTTTGCTTTTACAGGCACAAACGTGCACCCAGCAGACTGAATGTTTTCCTATAAATCATTACGAAGCTGGTATAAGCTCTCTGTTGACTGTGACACATCACTGTACAGCTAGATGGATAATTACTGCCTTTAGATACCATCGAGACTTTATCTGGAGGTTGCTTGCATGCAATATGATGCTCTCAAGGCAGCAAAAAATGGACGTATAACACTGAATACATCTGGAAGGTAATATTCATTTGTCTGCCACCAGTTGCCTGAGGTGGGTGTTCTAGCAACCACTTTAGTCAGGTTATCATGTGAACTCTCTCATTTCCCTATGGGAGGTTGTTAAGCTGCATAAAGCCCTTGACACACCTCATTTATTGGTCAGGAGGATGTCAAAACTCTCGTACAAGCAGGAATGTCTTGGTGTAGGAGTAGTTTTCATTCCCCTTCTGTGGGAGCAAAGTGACCCAAAGGATACTGGATTTGAACCCAAACTCTTTACAAGTATATATGCATGTATATTTCTTAACATGAGTGGTAAATGGCAAAGGAAAATTCATGGCACTCCCACATAACTACTCTACCTTAGATCACTGGTGAAACAGCCCAGTACTCCAGACCAGACCTGACGGAAGGGAGACTATTTATGAAACAGCACCAAAGAGAGTAAATCACATATTTCCACCCAAGCTTTTCATTACTTTGGGAAAAGTTTGGCCATGCTACAAATATTTGAGCCTCTATTTGTATTTTCAGTTTTTATTGTAAACTAATGCTTTTTTTATTGCTCAGAATTGTGTTGCTCCTCCATCACCTTATCTGGTGTCTGTCAAAACCATGTGTTGGCTTTGGATGTATGTGCAGCTCCTATTGAATTCAGTGGCACTTAGTAACCAGAAGGATTCAATTATCTGCTGTTAATGGCCCATCCATTTTGAAAACACCTATTGCTTTCTCTAAGTATGCTCTTAACTCATCCTAGTATTGACTAGGTTTACCTGGGAAACATATCTGATGAGCGTGCTGTCAGGATACTGCTTACCAGTGGAGCCTTTTCTTCATCTGATGTTCTCTAATTCTTATTTTAATAAAATTCTTATCTTTTCTACAGTGGTGTGTGTACCACTATGCTTCTGTCTGTGCATTAATATTAGAAAACTATGCAAAAATTTAACTTCAATGATTTTTCACAGAAAATATTGACTGAATTTGAAGTAATATCTGTGGGAGAAGCCAGCAAGACTGTGGTGAACTCCAGCTTGTAACAAAAATGACACCAGCTCTTTAATGTCCAAATGGAATAGACATGATTGTCCATTTAAACATTTCACCTCAAAGGATGCCAGTGCTTATAGTATTCAGCCTTAAAGTAATTTCTGCCACAGAAAGATGGAAAACTGAGTCAATACTGCTGGAATAGCTAATTTTTCAGTTCAAGGAGTCTGATGTTATCAAGGTGGGCATGGCAAGCATGAGTAAAGAAAACCTGAGAATTTCAGAGCAACCCTGTCTCTTCCCTCAACACAACAAACCAAGCCATGATTTTTTTCCCGTGTCTTCTTTCAGCAGTAGTCCCTCCATGCAGGTACCTAATGACTGCACCCTCATGCTGCATATAAAAAGTTGGAGTATGTCATATATTCAAACACCATGAAGGGTTGCTGAAAGCTTGCTGACTCCCTGATGGCAGCAGCTTAGTATGGACTGCACATCATTTTCCTCCTCCAACCAGTGTACAGAAAATTGAAGTCTTTCACATGTTCACCTTGACAGATCTAGGTTAGCAGGATCCTTGACAGCCCAGCTGTCTTGCGTCCCTGTGTGTCTATTTAGACGCAGACAGCATATTTTAGGAGGGGCAGAAAGAAGAACAAGAGCAGCTAATTTGCCCTTCTGAAAGAGCTGTGGTTTTATGAAATCCTGCCAACCAAGCGGTGCCACACTTTCTGCTGCTGTCTTGTCACTGTCAAACAGGTTCACCCTCCCTATCCGCAGCTGACAGTCTGAGACGCAGGAACAGGAGATGTCCTTTTTTCTCTGTTTACATGTTTCATGCACTTGCTAATTACTTCAGAGGATAGTTAAATTTTACTTTGCAAATCATATTATGCAGGGTATTGTTTTTGGTTTTGTTCCTGGCAAGTGTAGTGTGGTGTTCCTTTTGGCACCTAACATCAACAGTAGTCTCTGCGTTAGCTGTTATTTATTTATCAGTTCAGTGATTCCACTGTGCTAAGGCAAATAAAAGCTACTGCCTTTGGCCATAGGGGACAAAACTGCATTTGAATGCTTTTATTTACTGATTGATCCTTATTAATATAAATATCTAGGTTTTAGTCAGGACATTTCTCTATTCATTAAAAATGCATGGCAAAAAACCCCACCTGACTGCACATGGTACTTCAGATCAGAGTCTTTCCAGATATAGGGCAAGCAGAAGTTTTCATAGAGTATTTGTTCATTTTGTGGATACCAAGTAACTTCAGGGCTCAGGTCATGGTACTCCTGCATGACACATGAAGAAGGTCTCCTCCTCAGCATGTATAACTGTAACTGCAGACATGAAGACTACTACTGCAGTTGTCTGTCCATTCAAGCAGTGGAAGCAGGATGTTCTTCCTTCTATTTCAGCATTATGCATGAGCATGTTCTGTGAGCAGTGGACAATGTTAATAAAATCTAATGTGACACAAAGTTTTCCTAGTCGGATTAACCAGGGATATGAAATTTTCCTTCTTTGGTTCTGATGCACGATCCCAAGGCTTTATGCTTACACAGATAGAAAAGTTCTTGAGTGCACTGTAGCACTTCCCACGCAGGAAGAAATTCTTCCAGAACATGTATGTGGCTGGTCCTGTTTGTTTGCACTTTGCAGTTGTTTTACTTTCCTTTAAGGAGGTGTGATAGAGCCAGGTGACACTGGATGGAGGGGAGACTGGCTGTGTCTGCACAGATGGAGCAGGCACAGGGATGGGTACTGGTGGTGCCCCAGCATGGCAGGGGCCTCACTGGGAAATGTTAGAGAGCATTGGGGTAAATTTTGGGCTAAAGACATGCACCCTAAGGATTGATAGAGATGTGCCTTTAGCTTCATGGAAGAATTGCAGTCTATTTTTTTGTCTTTCTCTAATTGCTGTAATATATGGAACTGAAAAAGTCTACTTTGTTATCCTAGCATGAAATATCTTTCACATTAATCATCGTGTCCCTGTGGCCCAGTAAAGTTCCCATGCTAATTTGAATTAATCACTCTGTTCTGGGCAGGTATCTCATGGTATAGTCTTTCATTATTCCTATAATTTGTTTTGTTTTGTTAGTTGGTTTTTGTTTGGTTTGGTTTTGTTTTGTTTTTTCCTTCAAATATATGGGAGATGCCAAACAGAAGCTGGGGGTAAACAGGCAGCCATAGAGCATACATTTATTAATTTCTCAACTATGTTTATAAATTGCTAAACAACACAGAAGATGCAGTGGTTGCACCATGAGTGCAGCAGTCATCAAGCAAGTGATATGGTGTACAGGTGTTCAGATCACACAAGGGGATGAATTTCTGTCTGCTATTCCAGTAGGATGCTGAATCTCTGAGTATGGAGGAGGAGGATGAATGGCAATGGGTTGAAATAAAAAAAAAGTTATTTATATTCTTGACAGCACTGATTTTGAAGTAACTTACTGGGTGAGGCGAAATGGCTGAGCTCACAGCATTGACTGGTGAGAAAGAATGATAGCACAAACTGCTCACTGGTGGTTGAAATTAGGTCTAAGAAGGTCTGTTTTCTTAAAGACCTTTGCTGAGCTCATCTGTATTTAGTAGCAGCAAAATGCTGACCTAAGACTTCACCTCAGCATAAAGCAGTGAGTTGCTCTCGTCATCTGAAAATGGGTTCCTGCCTGTGTTAGTAGGAAAACTCTTGTGTTTAGAGGTACCAAAAGACTAGAATTAGGTGGGAAACTAGGTGGGACCCAGCGGTTTTACCAGTCTATTGCATCCTGGGGGGATCTAGGTCTATGGGATCCTATGTTGACTCTGGTATGCAACACCAGCTCAGCTCTGCAGGGAGCCTCTGTAGGGTTTGTGATGGTATCCGTTCTCCTTCAGGCAGTTCTTACTGAAAATTCTTGAGTGAATCCACACGGAAACACAAAAGGTCTCTGTTTGAAAGGCAAACCAGTCTTTGCCCAGGTAGCATTCCCCAGGTGGAGCAGGAGGGCAGATAGGGTCCTAGATGACAAGGCAGAGGGTGCTGTCATCCAGAGCTCTACCAAGCACCTTCCAAGCCCTGATGGCAGCAGCCATCTCATTGTGCACCCTGACTCTCCAGAAATATTTAGTGGGTTAGAAAACTAACAGGCTTATTTTTTGACTACAGTCATATTGAAAAACATTCACTTTGAGATTAACCTTAATGTAGTTCTGAATATTCACCATAGCACAATCTGAGCTATTTGCCTTGTAAAAGGCAAATAAATTATAAGCAGTTGCCAGTACACTTTTTCTATCCCTTTATTCTGTTCACCTAAGGCAAGGTCTCTGTCTTGTGATGTGTTTTATTTGCAGACCGATGTAGCTGACAACTTGCATGAAGGCTTAGGACACTGTGCAGACTATGGGAGTTGGAGAGGGAAAATGAGCAGAGGCAGCTAGGACAAGGGTAGGTGGCCCCATATCTATGAGGGAACAAGGCAACAGCATGGAAAATAAGAGTATTTCACCACTGTGGAAAAGGAGGAGATCAGATGTCACGTGTCCAGGAATGAGTGTCCACATTGATATTTTTGTATAACATTTAGATCTGGTGAATCATACTTAATGATTAATGACTGTGTAGGATATTTCTGGTTGGTGTGGGCTTTGATGGCCAATGCTTCTAAAAACATCTTATAGGAACAAATTGTTCTGTTAAATTAACTCCTACTAATTATTGCATGGGAGGAAGCAGTCTGTCAGAGAAGCATCCAGTCAATGGGATTCTCAAACATTTGCTCACCTCTCCTCATATCAGTGGGACTTACCTAAGTCTAAGGTCACTTCTCATGTGCACCACTGAAATATAATGTGAATTGGTTGAATCATAATTATTAATTATAAATTTAATATTTATTATTAATTGACATAATGTGAATCATGGTTGAATCTTTGAAGACTTTTTAATATTTGAAGTTTTGAAGATTTGACCCTTAACTTGCAAGCTTGT
Organism: Megaceryle maxima; assembly: GCA_024605025.1. Classification (NCBI taxonomy): domain Eukaryota; kingdom Metazoa; phylum Chordata; class Aves; order Coraciiformes; family Cerylidae; genus Megaceryle; species Megaceryle maxima. The sequence continues at coordinate 75,358 of JANHGN010019682.1, read as the reverse complement.
CACTCTTTGCACCACCACACTTACACCACTCTATACATAAACCAGGAAAAAGGGTCTTTGGTGAACTGGGTGCAAACTCTGTACTTTAGCTAAGGACACTTTTATACCTCTACATTCAGGATCTTGCCCAGAAAAGTCTGGTAAACTGTGATTAGGCAGACCATGTTTTTAAGACTTTCAAGTGACAAACTCCACATTTTCCACCATGATCTTTTTAAAAAGTAGGGGTTTTTTGGGGGGTTTTGGTTTTTTTTTGTTTTGTTTTGTTTTGTTTTGTTTTGTTTTGTTTTTAAATAGGGCTTTGTACTTGCAATGCCTTTTTTGTTCTGACACTTCTGAGTAATTCAGATAATTTCAGTGTACTGGACTTACTTATTTGCATTTCAAAGACCCAGAAAGTGAGTTACAGAGCCAGATACTTCTTGAGGTTGGGACTTAAAGCAAAAAACTTTGGCAACTCTTAGCTGAAATGCTGACTCATCAGTGACATCATGCCTTTGTAACCTGCCTTGGTGTCTAATTAAGGATTTCTAAAATGTAACACGGTGTAAAATGGAGAAGAGCAAGGAGAATTTGGCTGACAGGAGATTAGCAAAGGACAGAGTGGGATCTAATGGGAACATTATCCCCTGTGCGTCCCTGAAATGCCTGACTGTGGATCAGAGAGCTGCAGAAGTGTGCCTGCTTGTTGGGACCATTTATGAGTGCACAGGATTTATAATAAACTGCCAGGTCTACTATATCTTTCATTAGCTGACAATGTTTTTTTGGTCTCAAGTGAAGATGACAGAGCTAATACTCTGCTAACCTGTATCCTGCCTTGGAGCTGGAGATAAGCTGCCAAGACCTGATGAAGGGCTACAGAAAAACCCCAGTTAAGCCTGTGTTCCAGTAGCAACAAAGGAAAATGAGGGCAAAAGACTGAAAAAAGGGTTCATCTGTTTCTTTTTTTTTTCTTTTTTTTTTTTTTTTAATTTGCAAAATGGAGCAGATCCCATCACTGAGCATGAGTCCCTTTAGATCTCGTCTGTGTCCAACCCCCGGATTGTATCAGCTTTATACAAATCCTTCAAAGAGCTGTAGTGAAATAATATGTCACCTTTAGGTATTGTTAATGATGGAACTGTAAACACACCCTTAGTTCTGTATTTTATTATTTCACATACCTTTCCTGACAAAGGAAATGAAGGATATTTGGATTTGCCACTGTCTCTAACTTTGATCTCAATGTGGTGTTGAGGAGCATTCAGCAATTTGTTTATGGTAATGGTTGTTACAGAGTGATGGTGTATTGCATCAGGTAAACCCTGAGTTTTGGTGTCATTAGATATGTACATTGAGCCTGGAAGCAAAGGCTAAGGAATATAATTATACAGGTGCTCTTGTGCACTTTGTTAAAATATCGACAAGATGTTTTTGTCCAATTTTTTTCTGGTCATTTGTAATATCCCTGGATTATTCTAATATATATCATACTAATATAATAATGAATACTTACAGATACATGTTATATTAATGGTTGTGATAGCTGCTTTGACAGACATTTAAAAAGTCCAGCATGGAACTAATAAAACCCCCTTTCTTTTCTAGTTATCTTGATTACTACAGTAATGACACCATTGACATATAATATTCAAAAAATCAAAGGAGATCTTAACCTTGGCAATATTAAACATTTAATAGCACTCAGAACAGTTTCTTTTCATGACATTCAGAAAACTAGATGATTTAAAAAAAAAAAACAAACCCACAATATTTACCTAAAATTCACATTATACAGCATGACTATGAGTAAAAGTTATTCTGTCATGCTGATCTATAGTGTTTTCTAATCTCTTATTGGGAAGAAAATTAAAAATAGCAGATTTCCCAAGAAAACTTCCTTCATATTAAAATAACCTTCTAACTTTCATGGTTTTGATATATTTGTTTGGGGAGTTCTGGGTTTTTTGTTTGTTTGCTCATTGTTTTTTACTTTTTAAACTCCTTTGTTAGGATATAAAGTTGGAAAAGACATTTTGAAATAGAAATCTGAAAGTGAAAAAATTAAAAATATGCCTTTTTTCCCTCATTTAAAGTCTAAAAAAAATTATGTCAAGATATTCAAGATATTAATTATAACTGAGTCTTTCAAAAAAAAAAAAAATTGTCTTTCATATTAGAGAACAAGTGAAATATTTTGAAATTGCAATTATTTTTTTTTTGAGACAAGCTTGGCACATTTTTATGTATAAATTTTCCATAATCATCTTGTGGGGTGGTTGTGTGGGGGTTTTTTGCTTGTTTGGTTTTGTTTGTTTGTTTGTTTTTGTGGGGTTTTGTTTGGTTGTTTTTTTGTTTATTTGTTTGTTTGTGGTTTTTTTGTTCTTTTCTTTTTTCCTTTCACCTATATGGCATCTACTAATGAGAGTAGAGACTCAGCATTGTGCAGCACGCCAACTGGGAACTGATTGAGATGTTCCGAGTGAAAAGACAGGCACAAAACTGCTGGGGGACTCTTAAAGTTTAATTAAAGAATGAAATTGGAGCCAAGGCTACAATTTTGAAGGGGTTTGTAGAGTTCACTAACACAGGAAGTTTGACTAACCACTTATGGCTAGATTTGACAAAGAGTAAGATATTTCAGTAATCAGTAACAAGACCTCTCTTCTTGAAAGTACAAACAACTGAAATAATGATTGCTTGGGTAATAAAATCTTTGCTATTCAAGTGTAAAAAACCACTGTGTTAAGTGAGAAAAATACTATTCTTCTGTGGCTCTGAACATCACAATCTTATTGAAAACTTCACAGTCTCAAGTCCTAAATTGAGGAGGAGGAAGGTGAACAAGAATCAAAGATCTGATGGTAAAATCATCAAAAAACCCTAATATTTAATAGTGTTCGGGGTAAGAACTTTATCCTAACTGAAAGAACATTTCTTCATACTAAAAGCTGATTGTCTCCACTTCTGAGCTAAGATAATACTGAGCATGCCACTCCTGTAGGCTCCACCAAGAGCCACCTTTCTGTATTGTCAGATTATTTACTCTCAGGTTCCTTCTAGAATTGTGGCAGTTAGCAGGGTACTTAAGTAGTCTGACTTTGTTAACATCGAAATGATCGTTTTTTCTCTCCTCTTTCTTCCTTTTTTCCTGAAACAATATATAGACCGGATCTCTGCAATCACTGGGGAGAGACCAGGGCAGCAGAGGGGGAGATCATAAAGCTTCTGTCTGACCTTTCCAAAATTGTCCTTATGTTATCACACACTTGGGAGTTCCAAGATCTCTGATAGATATAAACAGATTTGTCCTGATGCTGTTCAAGTGTAGTTCTAGTTCCATTATGTTTTCCACTTTCCAAGAACTGAAGAAACCCACCTGAATGATTTCTCTCTACACATTTCTTATCTAAACCATGCAAACTTTTATCTAGACTTTCACAAGTTCAGGAGGCACTTTCCAGGAGACACCGTTGTATCCAAGCACAGGTCACAGAATACATCTGATTTTATACAGCAACTTTTATTTGGTTCTTTAACTTTTGGAATGCTTAAGAAAACCTTTTTCAAGTACAAATGTATTATTAATATTAAAGGAAAAAAACATCACTATTATGTTGACATAGGAAAGATGAGTATTATGAGGATTGTATTCATGAATTTGCTTAATGGTCTTGCTGCTCTGGCTTTTGGATTAGGTTGTCCTCATGGTGGGATTAAGAGACACACATTGAAATAAAGAGCAGTTGTATCTGATGAATACTAAGAACTCAAGACAGCTCCAGGTATAAATAGTGATTAGCCTGCTTACTTTGTCTATGCCAAAGCCCTAGAAAGCCAGGTGTGCTTCTGCCACACAAGGTGTCAAGGTTTATGCAGGATAAATCACCAATGAAGTCATAGCCAGACTGCATAATATACACTACTAAATGAAACACAGAAAAAGCACCTGCAGTGCTATGTGGAGGATGACAGAAATATTTTATTTATATGTCTTGATCATTAACCATGTTATTTTTTTCATCTGGGTTAAATAAAAATTTGGATAACAGCAAAATTGGCATATCTGTAGGTCAAGTTCTTTGCCAAAAGCTGTCACCTTGGTCGTATATATATTTTTTTTTTTCATTGATTTCTCTTTTGTAATTTATTTGAGACAAAATATATTTTTTTTTCTAAAAGTATTTATATCTTAGTATCCCATAAATATAATTCTTTTCGCATGGGATGAGTGTCTTTTCTGTGCACTGCATTTTAAATTCAGCATTAATTTATATTTACACATATGACAGTTCTTTAAAAAAAATGGATTTTTACCTATCTTCTCAAAGAAGCAAAGAGCTGAAGAAGGACCATTTTTTGAAGTTATCTGAAAATATCCTAAATGTCACTGAGAATCTGGCTTTGATCTTTTGAGATATTTAGAGGGAAGTCCTGGCTTGGTTGAGGCAGTTTTGCTATGGAATTTGAGGCTTCTTTTCATAGCCCCCTGCAAAAGGGTTTGATGTATACCAAGATATAATAATAATCCCTTAGGCTAGTCTACATTGGGATGTTGTGGGAGGAGTGGAAAGATGAATATAAAGAGACTTATCCCTCCCAGGGTGCCAAACTGCTCTTTTCTCACCTGCAGAACAGCTGAGAAGGGGGTGACACAACACAAATCAGTAATCTCCCTGCAGAAGGCACATGCTCGACCTGTACTTTGTGCTTTTGGTGCCTTCTTCCAGTTTTGGTTAATGCACAGGGATCAGAGTGAGCACTTCTAGCTTGAGCCTCTTAATACGCCTCATCCATCCATCGTAACCATGGAAAAGCAACTGCTGCACCTGTGCAGGGAGCTAGGCAAAGTTGCAACTGCACTTTAAATTCATAACAGAGCTTGTTCTGCGTTGACCTCCCTGTGTAGACAAGCCCTTTATGAGATCATCTGCAGTTTTGATGATAATGGCAGCGTTATTTTCTTCTATTAGGCCTTGGGGTGTAGCAGATATTGTAAATCCTCTTGCACTCGTGCATGCTATTTCTCTTCATTCCTATCCTAATTCACAATTCCTCTCCCCTGGACCAAAATACTGATGTAAATAAGCTTTTTATTTTCATTTTTCAAAGTTACAGCTCTGCACAGTATGATGACAAAAAAGTCCATGCATTTCCTTTTTCTTTTTTTAAGAAAAGTGGGGTTTTGGGTGGGGGGAGTCTTTACAGAAGAAAGGTCAAATACTCCCTCTCACATTTGATTCATTTAATAGCAGGATGCTCTTTCTGGCCATCTGTTTATTGTTGAATTAATTGTCAATTAATTGTCTCTTAATTGAAGCATTTGTTTCCAATTTTCAAAGATTAGCAGGGTATTAAACAAGAGAGGTCAACACAATTTAGGAGAATGTTTTAAATTTTGCATATAGAAGCTGGGAATTGTAGCTTTCATTAAACATCACTCTGGTGTAATTTGTGTCATTAAAAGTGGCAATTTCAGCCAATTACTGCAGCTGTTTTGAATTTACTTGCTAGAATGATTCCTGATTCCAGGACTCTAGAAGAGGTGAACTCTTACTATTACTTGCTTCTGCTATGCTTACAAATTGAATTAATCATATAAAGATATATAAGTTATATATAAGTTATATAAATATATATAAATTATTTTTTTTACTGGAAAAATATAACTCTTTAATAATACAAACCACACATATACTAATGTCTGTTCCTAAAAGCATATACTAGACCATGAATAAGTGGCTTTTAAACTAAAACAGACTTGTAAAAGAAAAAGGCTGATGGTGATGGAAGACAAACTGAATCCCTGGCTCTGCACAAGGGCTGGTGAAATGGTCCCATATGTTTAAGGGTGATCTGTGGAGACCAGAATCCAGCATAAGGAACACAAATACAGGCTGAGTTAGATCAGGTGTAATTACCCTGGGTAGACTATAAAAAGCCTTTAAACATACAGAAACTCAGTTCTGAAGTCTGTGTGGCATCATTGAATCTGAACCTCTCAGCACAGCACCAGCCATGGACTTACCATCAGCTATTCAGGTGTGGAGCCCCAGAAGTTGAGTTTGACTGATGAGTATTGTCCAGAAAGTACCTGAAGGCAGTTCAGGACTGCTGATAGCCATTAGTTTAATGTTTTGCTTCTGTTTTACATTCCATTAAGTAATTTAAATGCTTGGATTGAATAAGGCCTTGGTCTCATAATGCATCTGCTTTATTAAATGGAAATATTAGTTTTGGAAGATATGTTTTTGAAACAACTATTATATTTTATTCCCCAGAAAGTTACATACAAAAGAAAAAAGCATGCTTTAGCTTAATGCAATCTATAACTTTATTAACCAGTGATTCAGCAGCTTCTGGGGAGAAGCTTTTCTTTTTTCTTTTTTTTTTCATATTGCATGTCTTTGTACAGAGGAATTTCAGATAAAATTTAGTAAGTTAAAAAAAAAAAAAAAAACAAACAACAAAACCAAAAACCAACCTTCTAATTTGATGTTACTTTATTTAACAGACCACTACCTTCTGCCCATATTTTGGGTTGAAGACCAGAAGGGATCTGTTTTTCCCAGTATCAGTGCCTAGATATCAATGGTTGTGTATGAACTGATAAAACCATACATTTGATGACATTATCTCTGCCTTCTAGTCACAGAGAAAGACCTAGCTAGCAGGGTTTAGGAGATCAGAAATATCAGTGCCTGAGTAGATAACACTGATTGCTTGTGGAATACAGCATGCTTTGTCTTATTTGATAGAGAAGAAATTGAATTTGATTTTGATTTTGATTTGATTTTGATGTTTGCATGTACTCTGTCTGTATGAAGAGGAATGTATATTCATTTGTCACTGTGTGGGGAAACTCTATAAAGTCTACAATTATCGAGCCCAGCCAGCCTTTGTCTCTTCTCCGACATAAAATGTTATGTTCCAAATAGCCACAAGGCAAGCCAGGTTACATCAGATAGACTCTGATTAGGAAACTTTACAAATAGATAAATAAGACATCAAGAAATGTAAAATGTGTTTTGATACTGCCCTTCAACCCTGTGGCACAATGTCTTGTGGGTTTTTTTCTCCAAGCCCTGCTGATTCATGGGACAGCCTGCAACAGGCAGCTCTGAGACAGATGGTAGGATAAATGGAGTGGAAAAAAAGGATCAGGTACCTGAGGCTGCTCAGGGTTGGGAATTTTAGCTTGAACCCTGAAGAAAAGAATGCAAAAGATGGGTAAGACGAGGATACACTATTTCTCTCCCTGTCTCTGCAGTTGTCAGTAAATTGCCTCTATTGTGTGTGATCAGTGTAAAGAAGAGGATGTTCATGCGACAGGAGGATGTCAGTGAGTGTCAGGTCTGAATCAGAGTTTGAATGGGATCAAAACTCCTTCTACTGACAGTAATTAACAGCCTGTATACACTCAGAGCAGAACAAAGTGATAATGCATATTACAAACCCCAAAATTCCAGGCGTGTTCTATAAATTGGGAGAAAAGATAAATCTGCTCTTTACTTGCATTTAATGTAAACCACAGAATCCAACAAATCTTTCCTGACTAAGCCCATACTTAACAGCTGGGAACTTGTTCTCACTGGGTCACGCCTGCTGGCTTCAAATGATTTATTTTTGATTTACATAATCATGAGTGGAAAATATGGCCTGATTGCTTTTACTGAATACTGTTGTAGAGGTGCATTATGGTACAGTAAAGATAATTTAGTGGTTCCACTTCAAGGTCTTTCCAGAAAAAACACCATAATTTTGTTAATGTTACTTTCACAAATTCACCAGAACAAAAACATTGAAATCGAGGATTTTTTAAAATATATTTTTAAAATAGCATGCTTTGTGAAAATCCTCACCAAATTCTGCGCAGAATAGTCTTGCAGAGAAAGATGAAGATTTAAAGTAAAATTTTAAAGGAATAGGACTGTGCAGCTGAAAAACAAGTTATGGAACCTGGAAAAGTATATATTTTCTATTTTTTTGAACAGTCAGAAAAACTCTGTTCATTCATATATTTATTATTTAATGTGAAGATAACTTTAGATAATATACATCGAAGTTCAGGATAAAGCATTGGTTAATCCAACTCTCCAATAACCTAATGATCAATGTTGTATATTTGCTTCTGGAATTTTTTTCTCCCTGAATCCTTTTAGAGCTGGGAATGACATTTTTCAAATTCTTTCCAAGCAATGTTTTGGTACATTAAGAATTAGACTAGGATAAATCTTTAACCACAAAACCTGACATTGTCTCCAAAATATTGAGTTCACTGTCAAGATTAGCTCACATGAGGCTTAGATAGGCATAATTATATGCATTTCATTGACTATTTGAAAATAATAATGTTTTTGCTATGCAAAATCTAAAGAATTGGTTTGCACTCTGTCTACTAAAACCCAGTTGTCTCCATTCAACTTTTTAATGTGCTCTTGTAGGTTGAGATGCTGTTGTGTCAATAGATGCAGCCCAGGGAAAGATCCAAATAACTACTCTCTGATGCTTTTGTGGACTATGCATTTTTTGCAAGCACATCTTTGCTCAAATTCCTCATATTTTCCTCAAACTGATATCAGCAATTTTCTTTTTATTAGTGGAGCTTAAGTATGGACATAGTTCCTAACAGAGGCAATTCCTGCAGGTACCCTAAATGTTGTAAATATTTTAAAATATCACTGTTTTCCTTTACAACTATCAAGGAAGGTTATTAATAATGTCCTTATAGACTTTGATTAATGATTCTCCACTGTTCATACCCTTATGTCAAGCAAATTTCTGAAGCCTAAATTTTTCATCTTGCAATTTGGCAAAACTTAATCTTTCATAAAATCAATGCATATTGCAGCTAGTTAAACGTTGCTTCTTCCTGTCATCCCTTTGAATTGGCAAACTGTTCAGTAAGACAGAGCCACGTGGGGTGCCTTTAATTTAAATGTTTAGAACCTCATTGCATTCCTTGGTAAATTGAACACAAAAATTTGTGATATTTACCCTGGATGATATTAAATAGGTGCCTTGTTCCTGCTGCGAGCAAAACCCTTGCAGAAGAGAAAAATGTGGAATGTGTGATGTGCTGCCACAGTGTAAAAATTGTCTGGCTTGTGTTACAAATGGCTTTATCTGTTTCAAAGCCATTGAAGAGAGAAATAATTTAAAATTATTGTGGAGTAATGTTCTAGCATATAAAATGTCAGCTACAGACTACTGAATGTAACAGGTGACTTGCTCTTGAGACACCTGTCAGTATTATAGGGGGAAAATGCTGTGTTGTCAAAAAGGACTTCAGTTTGAGTGACATAATACTGGTGGCCTCATGCTGACAATCCTAAAATGTCCTTGAAATTTAGAAACTTTATCAATGGCAAATTCCTGTAAAAACTGTTACACTTGGAGGCATTCTATAAGAAATCTCATACTGAAGGAGAAATAGATACTGATTACAGAATTAAAAAAAACCCAGTCCTCAAACTGCTGAAAATAATCCTAATTTTATTGGCTTGGATATGTGCAAAAAACTTAAAATCCTTACTGATGTTCATGTTCTTAAACACATAGACTCAGTATGTTACATGACAGGCACTTTGCAAGAATTGTCCTAACAATGTGGAATCAGTCATAAGCCTGACCGAAGCAGGACAAAGAAATAGAAAATAATCAAGGGGGGACATTAATTGAAATGAGCAGATTTACATATAAAGCTTCATTTAATCAAAGAAATGTAAAGTATTTTTGAGATATTTGCATTGATTTTAGTACTGCAGATCCATATATATTAATAAAACATATATTACTTATAAAACATGTATTACATGAAAAATAACTCTATTGGCTAATCAGTAATTTAGTTCTGAAGTTAAACACTTCATAATTAAGAAATACCAAGTGTGTAATTGTGCAATTTTATCTTTGCTTTTTTGTTTATCCGCCCTATAAGAGCTCACCTAAGGTGGTGGCAGTGGCCAGAGTCCTTACAAAGGGTTGTCACAGTCTCCTTCTGGTCATGGGCACAGCAAAAAGCTGGTGTTGGTTCTAAGTAGTGTCTCAGCAATCCTTTTTGTTGCTCCTCGCATAAATGGATTTTATACTTTTATGAAGATTCTTCTAAGCACAGCCATGAGCTTATTTTCTGATGTGATGTGTAACCCACCTTAGAAAACCAGTAAATATTCCAGAGATTACCCACATTGAGAAAGAGAGGTACACTTGATAAAATTTCAGATTTTTCTGAATTCCACATCTCAAGCGGTGGTAATAATACTTCATTAGAAGTACTTTTATGTTTGATTTTTCAGCTTTCTGCTTTTGTACTTCTCCCATTCAGGATATACCCTGTTTTGGGAGGGAGGCAGCAAAGTGATGCTGAGATCTATAGCTCTTCTGTGGATGCTCAGGCTCTGCTCTGGGAAGAACATTATATTGGACAAAATTGTCAGGGTTTTTCTCTTTCTACCACTGTTTCCTTCAAGAATAGTATACCCAAAAAAGCTGCTATTTGAGTCAGGGGTACATAAGAGGGTGCAGGCTCAGGGCATTTTGTTTGCTCCAGGCCTGCAGCTGCTGCACAACTGCAAGTTGAGCCAGCTGCTCTCCTTTCTTGGTGACTTCTTTTATAATTCCTCACATCAGCTCATCTTGGAGACAGATGAGTGCTGATACTGGTTTAAGAAAAGGAGCAGAGAACACTAGGGATCAGATCACAATGCTTTAAATTCTCATGACACTGATGAAGCTGTGCTGTTGCCGTGACTTTGGATGTGAATCAGCTGTAGGTTATGTTGCATGTGGTGTCCAGGTACAAGGAAAATGAGCCCTACATAACATGCACTATATAGAAGTGCCCGCACTACAAATGATAATTTTTCAGAGAATATTCTTCAGGTGGTCTTGAAGCCTCCACCCTCTTCCTGATGGACTCACTGGCATTATGATTGGGTTTTCAACAAAAATTTCAAAAAGATGTATTTCTGATATTTGGTTTAGTTAATAAGAAATGTTATCACAATTACCAGTGCCACAGCAATAAAAGCACTGCATTATAAAATAGTTCACCATCAGGAAATGCCATCTATGAAATCCAGGCTACATTAACAGCATAACTATTTCCCTATGTCTAACTGATGTATCAGAGTACATATAAGGCTCTGATTTATAGGTACGGATACTGTGTGTTTCTTTTGTCTTGTTCTAAAGTGAAATTACTGTCAAATTCATTTAGCTAGAGCCAAACAAGGGCAAACCTGAGAAATGGATTCAGTTTTTTATCTATTATGATTGATCTTAAACTATGCTACAGGAAACGCCTGTTTCCTTCATTTGGAAGTGAAGGACTGTGTTTCTATCACAAAATCACCCCTGTTCTACAGCATTGGCTTAATTTTTAAACTCCACAGACAGAGGAGGTAACAGGAAAGAGGAGGCAGGAGACATCATAGATTTTTAGTTGAATCCTTTTCATTTTTAACGAGAGCTAGGCAAAGCAATCTTTTGGAAGGATTCAAAGACACTGAGAGGAGTATGGTTATTAAACATGTTCAATAGCTGCTTTTGAAACTCTGCACAAAGTTTCCACTAAGGAGAGCAGTCTTACAGGTTCACCACCTGAACCAGCGAGAAGCGGAGGTGGGAGGAGAGTTACAGTACATGTATTGAAGCTGTTGCTCAGATGTTAGCCCTTTCTTTTTCAATTATCCACCATGAAAAATTTCTGCTGAGAAGGCTGCATCATAATATGTGCATCTCTCTGGATATGAGTGACCTGCATATCCTTGAATATAAATTACACTTTGAGTATGAAGTACAGCACTTCTCAAAAACCAAGGAGACAACTGTAAGTAAGGGATCTCTCCACAGATCTCTCTTTTTACTGTTACTTTGCCAATGGGATTCTGACTGAGAGGAAAAATAAGAGTTTCTGGGCTCTGGAGAATCTAATTAACAAAAAGAGGCTCTTTTAAATTCATGTTAAAACCTGATGCTGTGGGATGGTCATAATATAACTATATGAATATACTACATGTAATATATGCATATATGCTTTGGAACCTTGCAACAAAATTGAGGACAATCAAGGGCACTCTCAGTAAGCTTGCAGATGACCCCAAGTTAGGTGAGTGTGTTGACCTTCTTGAAGGTAGGGAGGCTGTACAGGGCAGTCTAGACAGGCTGGATTGATGGGCCCAGGCCAACGGTATGAGTTTCAACAAGACCAAGTGCTATGTCCTGTACTTGGGTCAGAACAACCCCCTACAACCCTCCAGGCTTGGGGAAGTGTGGCTGGAAAGCTGACTGGTGGAAATGGACCTGATGGGTGTTGGTTGACAGCTGGTTGAAGATGAGCCAATGTGGGCCCAGGTGACTAAGAAGGCCATCAGCATCCTGGCCTCTATCATCACTAGTGTGGCCAGCAGCACTAGGGATCTGATCATCACCCTGTACTCAGCGCTAGTGAAGCCACACCTCAAATTCTGGGTTCAGTTTTGGGCCCCTCACTCCAAGAACAACATGAGGTGCTGGAGAGTGCCCAAAGAAGGGCGATGAAGCTGGTGAAGGGTCTAGAGAACAAATCTTCTGAGGAGCGGCTGAGGGAACTGGGGTTGTTCAGCCTGGAGAAAAGGAGGCCCAGGGGAGACCTTCTGGGTTTTGACATGTCCCTGAAAGGAGGTTGAAGCTGGGTCAAGGACAGTTTGTTTTCCCAAGTAACAAGTGATAGGAAAAGAGGAAATGGCCTCAAGCTGCATCAAGGGAGGTTTAGGTTGGTTATTAGGAAAAATTATTCCCTGAAAGGGTTGTCTATCCCTGAACTGGGCTGCATAGAGAAGTGGTGGAGTCCCCATCCCTGGAGAGATTTAAAAGATGTGTAGAGGTGATGCTGAAGGGCATAGTTTAGTGGTGACCTGGCAGTTCCAGCTTAATATTTGGACTTGATCTTAGAGGTTCCTTCCAACCTAAACAGTTCTATGATTCTGAAATACATGTAATGTCAGCAAAAGCTTTTATTTTAATATAGAACAGCAAAGTTTTCCAACCTAACAGCTTTATTTAACAAATTTTAAATACTGAATCCTAAAAAATTTGAAAATATTTAAGGACAAATTAAAGATTTATTTATTTTCTGCTGTAAATAATGAGATACTTTCTCTGAGGCTGCCTGGCAGCTGGTACTATTGTTTCCTCATTTTGGTTAATGTTAAGCCCAATGAGTTCCCTTGTGCCAGTAAGGTGGAGGGCAGGGAAATGTGGTTAGCATCTCCATGCAGCAATCTGTGTTATCCCTTGCCCAGCTGTCTGGTGCTTTGGAGTCCTTTCTGCCTCTTTTGAGTGATTAAACCCAGATTTCTCAGTGCCAGTCAACATGCACTGAATTTTCCACACAGATAGAAATGCAAAGCCCAGAAAACAATGCATGAAACAACAGAGGACTTATATGAAGAAGTAGCATTAAGTATTTTGGATATTGTTTTTATCAGTGGCTCCTGCAAGTTTGGCAGACCTGAACTTTCATCATGATTTTGGCGAGGCTCACCCATTGCATTGGCCCTGTGAATTTAGAAAGCCGAGGAGTTTGCTCTGAGCATGACCAAGTGAATTCCAGCAGCAAGCTGCAGCTATGGGTTATCCTCTGCATCATGCTTTTGCATTTTTTCTCTGCCTCCTGTCAACAGCTGATGAAATTTCTTGGAGGCTGGACCTGCCCAGGGTTTTGCTTCTCTTTCTGCTCTCTGTATTGAGAAAGATATCCTCAGCTTCTTCATTGGAGATATTTGCCATTTACTACCAAATAGCTAACTTGGGTTTCCTCTAAGGTCCTCAGTGTTTTTCTCCATGCTGTTGTGCTTTGTGCTGCCTCGGAGACTTTTTCTTTCAAAGCCTTTGGTGATTCAGCCTGGTATCTTGGGGTTGGAAAGCATCACACAGGTGAATCCTAGTGATTCAGCAGCACTGAGCTGGTCCTGAAATTTTGCAATGAACTGCATTGGTAAAAAAAAAAAAAAAAAAAGTGCCTATGCATAAAAAGTGATATGTCATTGGTAGTAAGGAAAGGACATGGTTACTGTGATCTTTTATTTCACTATTATTTGCAAGACTCACTTTGGGAACCATATATTGGAGGAATAAGTAAATAAGTGTGCTTAAAAGGCACATCGCATGGTAGTAAATGCCATGCTGCATTTTGTAAAATTGTTTGTCATTTATTTTTTCTGTATTGCCTTCTCTCCCTATGCACTAAAAAAAAATATCTCTGATATTTTTTGGGGTCATGGAAAGCATTCACAGCCTTTCTGTGAATCTGAAAACTTCTGTGCACACTGGGATTGTCTTATAAAGCAAAATATGCTGTAAGTGGCTTGAACACGCTCAGTGAAAATCAGAAAGAATACTGTATCTCACTTTTCTCCTATCCTTTTGATCTTTTCTGTTGTGCCCTGGTAATGCCAGAATAGCCTATATAGCCCCTTTGTAATTAATGTCTTTTGCCTAATAAAAACACTTCAGGAGAATATTTTACTCATGAGAAAAATTGAATAATGTTTTTGATGTCATCTTGGAAAAAAAAAATCTCAGCATGTGTCTCAGATCTATTTCATATACCTCTTGAATAACAAAACCACAAGAACCACGTGAGTAAGCTATGTTGCAGATATATTACTATTGTTCCTGCAGGGTAGGTGATTGTAATCTTTTATAGTAAATTAAAAAAAAAAAAAAAAATAACTGCTCCAATAAATTTCATGTTTTACAATGAACACACTCAACATGTTAATCTTTATACAGTCATTGTCCAGAAGAAATATATATGGCAGATAGTTAAAACACCCCTGTAAGGCACAAGGGCAATATGCTTGCTATTTCAAATTAGGGTAGCCAAGCAGTTTTATTCTTTAATGCTGCTGTAAAACCTATTTAAATGAAAGGTATTAAATGGTGAAGTTGCATAAAGGTGTGTTTCATTAAAATGTTACTGGAAGATGATTCTGTTTTTTAACTCTTAGTGTGTTTCTGAAGGTATAGCATAAAGGTAGGGAATTTATACTGGCACTGAACAAGCCTTGCACGTTTATTGCTTAATTGGAGATAATTGGCCTGGCCATAGAAGTGTAGACCCTGCCATTCCAAGATCATGACATATAAAGGTTAAGTATCACTTCCAGTAAAATCTTCTTAGGGAATTTAAAAGTTGCAATACAAAGTTTAGTAAGACGTCTAATTGTCTTGCTGGCTGCAATTTTTCTGGTTTTTAATTTAAGGTTAATATAGCATTTTAATTGATTTATAATGTGCATGCCCTGACCAAAAAATTATTATTAAAGCACTTAATGTTACTTTAATAACTGTATACATTTTTAGGCATTTTTTTTTCTCAATGGCTACTGAATTCTTAAAGGTATATCAGTATAGTATAATTATTGTGAAAGAGAATAGGACAATAAGGATATTTTCCTATGAAAACAGAAATAATAGGGAAAAAGTTTAATATTTCAATCTGCAAATTAATCTGCTTACTGGACAAAGCAAATTGTGAAATAACTACCATTCAAAGTTGCTACGCTAAGAAATTTATAAATATTTATTTAGGACTGCTACCACAAAATGATACAGCATATTTTAATGGCAATACTGGATGGTGTAACTTATTTTGTGAGCTGCACATTATGGCTGAGATAACTCTCAGCTGGGGCTAGGTTCTTGTAGGTAAGCTGTGTCGAAAAAGTAACATTGCATCTTCTGGTTGTAGGTTTGTCATGGGGACTCATTTGATTTTCTAAATGCTGTATGTGCCACCCAGAAATTAAATATATTAGCTTGTATTACATTTCCATCAGAAAACAAGATTTTTAGATATTTATGACTAAGCTGTTAAGCTTGTTTCTGACGGAAACACGGAGACTTTCATCTTAGATAACAAGTTTGCTGCTCCCATTTTCAGGCAGAACCAATTTGTTTTATTATATTGTGTGGTGTTTGCGCTGCGGTTAATAGTTACAAATACAACATGAACGATTGCACAGGCTGCTGTGTAATATGGACATCTATGCTACCTCAGATGAACATGAATCAGGATGCAAGCTTGCACTAGTTTGAACAGGTCCATGTGTTAGCATTGAATTTATCACCCATTCATCCCCTCTTTCAATCTGCCATTGGAATAATCTCTCCAGGGAAGTGGTGGAGTCCCCAGCACTGGATGCTTTTAGGATTCAGCTGGACAGGGTGCTGAGACATCTTGTCTAGAGCATGGTCTTGACAAGAAAGGTTCAACCAGATGATTCTTGAGGTGATGTCCCACCTGGTATTCTATGATTCTGCAATTCTTCTGTTTGTGCAAAACATTGAGGCATCTCCCACATAAATTAGCAGTCCTGTTTTTGAGTGGCTTTATAGTGAGCTGGATTAAGAGCTGACGTGGCTGAAAATTAAGATAGATAAAAAAAAAAAAAAACAAAACGAGGTAAGCAATAAACTAATTTCTTAACTACATGATTATCACTGTTGGCACAAGAGAGGTGCTGGAAGTATGTGGCCAAGACAAGAGCAGATCTTAAACCTTAATAAAACCTGTGTGTTCAATTTTATTTCTTTGCCACAGCAAGGCCAAAAATTTCAAGGGAAATGGGGAAGGATTTACACTATTTTGCCAATGGCATGTACTGTTCATCTTCAGTTTTCATCATGTTATGAGCTGCCAGAGGTCATTTATAGCCACATGAATAATTAGAAAATGTTCATATGCAGGTGGATGTGTTCTCTGCTAATCACATTTGTCCTTCCAAAGTCAGAGGAAAGAGTGGAGTAGAGAATGTGATTTTCACAACATGCTGTTGATTCATTCAGCATCTGATATCAGACTTAAAAAACTGAACACCCCTTATTACTGAGATGGTGTTAAGACCACTTTTTATTAAATAAAAACTTCCCTTTTTTCTACACATATATGTGACTTTTACCACCATGAATATTCTCCCAGAATTTTACATTTCTGTAGCATTTCTATTACTAGCATTTTTATTCAGGACTCATTTTCCTATGGAGCCCATGATGCAATTTCTCTGTGCATGGGAACACTGCTCATTCCTGATAGGAACCTGCCCCTTTGCAGGGCAATATCTGCGGGAGAAGGAAACCTGGCTTTGTATCTCTGCTATGCTATGTGCTGAGCAGCCACTTCACCCCCAGCACCATGATCAACATAGCTCTCAGTAGTTTATACCTCAGTTCATGAGCAGAGCTTGTTGTGGGGCTGAGGTTTTTTAGCTGTACATAAATATATCTTTTCTTTTCATAAAGATAACCTTCTAGGGGAGGAAGAGTACTAGTCTGGCAGTGAAAACCCTAAGTTTTGTACTGGGAAGACATGTAAAAATTTTTATTGGTGGTATTTAGAGGCCTTTTGCACTACAGGAGCAGTAGAAAAAGCCTGCAGTGAAGCTGAGAGTTTGGCTGGGAGGACTGGCCCGTACCAGTGGGTACTGAATCTTAGCACTTCTCTGAGAGGCTTGAAAATAGTAATATTTCATGTGTGATACAGAACAAAATTGGTTATTGACTAATAAGAATTAGTGATAACCTGCAGTGAGGTGTTTTTCCCATCAGCTCCCAAGACATCAAAACTATGGTGTTGTCTTTTGTAAAGCTGTGATCAAGCAGTTCAGTAATAAACTCTGTTTTCAGGCATTTGTAATGGAGTGCAGAGGAATATCTGGGGACATTTTGGGGTTAAGCCTGGCATACTGTGATGAGATGTTGCATACACAATGAGAAGAACCACATCATGTATGCAACCAATTTTCAAGTGGTTGAACTGGATCTGATTTTTTTTTTTTAATGGGAAATGTATTTAGAATTGCTTCAGGCAGGTATTGTATTTTCAAAGGTGAGTTAATGTGTTTAACAGACTGGGGCAATTTGAAGTGCTGACCAGAGCTCGAGCACCTGTGACAATGCAATCATTAACTTTTGTTGTTGTTGTTTGTTTGTTTGTTTTGTTTTTGTGTGGGTTTTTGTTTGTTTGTTTGTGTCTATATTATTCTTAATAATTTTTTATTTGGGCTTGTTTGGTTTGGTTTTGCAAAAGTTCATAGTGATCATGGGGAGATATTGGGATCCTTTCATAGCAGTCTCTGAACTTTCACAATGAGAAGGTGCACCCTGATGCAAAAAGTTTATCTTAAACTTAGACTTGCAACTGGCTGTAAAGTCATGGCCTCAATTTTTCAATCCAATATGGGAGAAGTATGATGGAGAGCTCACACGCAGAAAAAGCCAATGGAAACATGCACACGGGTGAGCCCTTCTCTCAAAGTTGTTGGGAATGTTTTCCTCCAAGGTCAAGTGAAACTTATCCTAGAAATGTGCAGCCTGTGCACATCAGGTAACATCATTTTTATGGACTCTGCCTCTAAAAATCTCTGGTTGATCTAAAATTCTTCAGCTGACTCCAGTAGGAAGCATGCTATACCTTTACTTGATTAAAAGAAGATCATAGAATAACCCTTCTGAGGCAAAAACTGGGAGTGCAGTGAAGTGGATGTGTCTATTCTCATATTTTTGGCAAAAAGAATACTCTGACCCCTGTTGACCTCCTCTGGTGCAAAAGAGGGTTTCACTGCATGGAAGGCAGTGTCTTCACCATAGCTAGATAGGTTGGAAACATGGTACCAGAGACATGAAGTCAATTCTGACAGTGTTTATTCCTTGGGTTCCATTTGAAAGACAAATGCAATCCCTGGTAAACCAGCGCCTTTAACTTTGTAGTTTGAGGAGCAGACGCAAGGACCTGAGCTGACATGGGGACACAGGTTGGCCTCAGAAGCACAAATATCTGCTAATTTCCTTCCTGATCTCTGCCTTGGACACAGTTTTGGCACTGAAGGCTTCATGTATGATAAGCTAGGATTAACAGAGCCTCAAGGAGCTCCCTTCTTGATATAGGTCTAGTTCCATCAAAGCAATTGTGCATGTACTTGACTGTAAGTGTGCATATATTTATGTTGATTTACAGTGACCTAGATGAATCAACCTGCATGCTCGAGTGCTTTGCTGAAAGAGAAATAGAAATTTTCCACCAGCAGAAAAGGGAAGGGTTGTTACTGGGGCAACCTTTGCCTTTCATCCTGTGTTTCATTTTAAGTATGTGACTAATCCCAAGGAATAACTTTGTGAAGTCAAGGCAGGGTGCTCAGTTCCATTCAGCACTAATAAGGGAAAGCTGGTGCTGGTGCACAAGTACCATCTCTCTCCTGACTCTCTTACCCTTTCTCACACACTTCTGTGATGCAGAGAATGTAAATGATTAAACAGGTTGAGAGCTACTTCTGTGATACAGCAGCGTGGCCACAATGCTTGAATTTATGCTTTACCCTGAATTGTTTGTTATAATTCTGTTTGATACTACACTGCTATAAATGCTTCTACTTTCTGAAGAAAAGACTTCATTTCTATATAGATATTGATTTGGTATGAATTAAAATGAGTGAGAAGAAAGCATTTATTAATTTTCTTTATATTTGTATATCTTAAACAGAAATAGCCTTATAAAAAAAAAAAAAAGGCAAAAAACCCCACAAACAAACTTCTGCATTTAACTTTTTTGCAAAGCACCTTTACAATGTATTTTGTCTTTCTGTATCATAATTTCCTCCCTTTAACATCTCTTCATAAAAGTTCTCAGTGCTATAAACTCTAGTTATAGCACAGTAATTTCATGTAAAATATTTCTAGCATTTTCTTTGAATCAATAAGCAATTTTCATGTCAATAGATAGTAGAATCGGTGTACTTTTCTGTAATTTACAAGTAAATAGTGTGCTTTCTTAAAATGTAGAAGTAGTCATTTTCCCCATACTGATATAACCACAAAAATCTTGCAACTGGATCTCACAGTTTTGGCTCAAATTCTGGCTGAAGTCAATGGGCAGCTCTAAGAGGTGGCTCTTTTGCTACAGATTAGTAAGTCTGTATCAGGGAATTGAGTAATATGTCCTATCATAAACTCTTTCAGGTTTCAGAGATATTGCTACATAATTGAATTTATATGAGTATGTTTTTCATTGAGGATATATTCAACCCTCCAAGTGTTTCATGCACAAGTATTTAGTCTATAGAATAATTTTAAGTTCCTCCTATGGTGTATGGGTTGTTTTGTTTGCTTGGTTTTGGTGGGTTTGTTTGTTTGTTTTGTTTTGTGTGGGGGTTTTTTTGTTGGCTTTTTGTTTGGGTTTTTTTTTTTTTTTTTTTTTAGCAAGAGCCAGCATGCTGAGAAAGTGCCAGCATAGAATTTGCCAAGAGAAAATACTGAGGACTCAAATCTGACCCATCACTTGGGTCTCCTTTCACTGAGTCGCCACAGCCCTGAACCTACCCATGAATGAGCCTGGGCTTTTGCTTCTTTAATCTAAAAATATGTGAATTTACTACTTGGAAAAAATGAAATTCTTTAACAGTTTTCAAACACGTAGACAGCCTGCTGTGGTTTACTTGGTCTTTATTAGGCCAGATATTTACGTGCCCATCAGTGTTCCATTGCTAAACTCTGTGCATTCAAGAAATGGAGCTGCATAATGCAGGAGCCACCCCCTTAGGCTGGTTGATTTAGGTTGCAATACCATAGACAACTGAAGTCTGAATGACCCTACTTTGGACTAGCTCTTTTTTCTTGCTATTTTATCCATGTGTGTTCTAGCACCCCTGCAGATATATGGCTGAAAATTAATCCAGCAATACAATATATATAGTTGCAGCTCATGATTTGGTTATAGAAGTGCAAATGCTAGCAAAAAGGGAGGTGAGCATTAACACACAATTTAGACAGAGAGAGATGAAACCTGTCAGCAGTAGCCAAGCCTTGCACCAAATTTAAAGCAATTGTGGAACTGTAACCTTTTAGCTCCTTTCTTCAACCTGTGAGATGCATCTTACCTATAAAGCTTTATGGAACAGCAAGTGAAGTGCAGGGCACCATGGCATGTGTGACTTATGCTGTGAAGAGGCATAAATAATTAACAAATAGAGTAGAGTCTGGCATAGTTGGGTTGAGTGGCACTGACCTTGAGCATCCTGAAATCTGCTCTCACCGAGGCAATTAGTGGGTGATTGAAAGGGCAGAGAAAGCAGCCAGGAATCAATAAGGTGTAAGACATGTCACAGCCATGGTCCTGTTTCCTCAAACCTGAATGCTTTTCTTACTGCAGAATATAGGAACAGAGGGGGAACAACTGCATTATGTTCTATTTATTATAGTAAACAGAACATATGTTTGCATGGTACTCCCATAGTCAGCTTTTTTGGCTATAGCCTCTCTAATAAAGTCTATACAGTAATTATATCATACACTATTTTTAGATGAAATTTGAGTAATTCTAAATAGCACCTCATTTTGTTATGTTCTTGCACTAGTGAGATTTTAAGTATTTAAGAAAACTGTGGGAAGTGTGAAAATAACTTTCTCTGGAGGCAAAGAACAAACAGACCGAGAACTGACTTTAATAACAGCAAACAGTACACAACAGAAGTAGTTATTAATAATTTTGCATTATATTTAGAAGAATGTCAAAAATTTAAAGTGGAAAAAAAAGGTAACAGTTAAATAAGTGTAATGGCACATATGGCATCCTTCACCCATCACAATTTAGTGCAGAAGGGGTCAAACATTTGCTTTGTTCTGGTGACGCTGCCAAGAGGTGTTGCAGGACCCTAAGCTCTAGTCTCCATAAAGACAAGTTCTAGACCATTGAAAATGATCGTGTGGATTTTCTTATGTCCTTGACTTCATCTTCCTTTGCATTTACCTGCTTTTATCAGTGAGAGTCACCCTGGTATACCCTATATGGCCTTCTCTTATGGCCATCTGTGGAGGAACTCCTCTCTGAACTCATGCTAAGTTCTCTGTGGGAAGTAAGACCTTCTGCATCACCTGAATTCACACTTCACCATCTGTATGCTACACAAGGTGTACTACAGCAACAGGAGTTGTCATGTGCCACAGGTATCACTGCTGTGTTCTTTCGTGGTGACTAAGTAGATTGCTGCATCAAAGTGTGCATGTTTGATGAATCTTTGTTATAACAGCAGGTAAACTAACAAACAGTAGGGGAGAGACATAGTGAAAGACAGACTGAGAGCCATTTGTTTGTCTCAGGTCGCTCGTATACTTTCTCACAAACAGTGACAGGTTTTAATCAGAATATCTCAGGGGTGGTTATTACTCAGGAGGCATTTCTGTTAAAAGCAGAGCTATACCAGAAAGATTTGTGGTTGCAATATATGCAAAAGTATAGTTCAAACGACTCTGAACATGCCTAAGGTCACCCTGACCTAGCTGACAAAGGACAAGACCTTTCAAGGAGACAAGATCATCTATGAAAAGAGGAAAATCTGTTTCCACTTTCAGGATACACCTTACTGAGGAATAAAGATGTAAAAGGTGTCATTGTGGCTTGAACATAAGGTTGGCCATGAGTAAAAAATGTAATTGTGTAAGAAAGAAGTCTCATAATGGGAACAGCTTGGTTCCCCAGACTGCATCTATATCTGTGTCTGGCTGTCACTGAAGAATAACTGCCCAGGCACCGTGCTGGGACAAGCTTCCTAAGAAGATCCATGGGCAGGTACTGAGGTGCTCACAGCCCCGTGGACAGCTCGTGTTGTGCCTGCCAAGCATTTGTCTCCCTCATAGGAGATAAATGGTGAGCGTGCCAAGCACAGGTTGAACAGGGCCATTTTAGAAGGGACTTGCCCAAGCACTTCAGCTCTTATAAGGATGATTAGCAGTTATTGTTCCTCCTGAACCATGTACTTTGCAGCTGCCTAAACTGCAAAGGAATCTGGGCAAAGCTCTCCTCCCTTTGTATTTCCCAAAAATTCCTGTTTGCAAAGGCCTTTCCTGCAATCCAGGTGTATCTCCTCCCAGCTATCATCTAAACTGTCAGAGTATACAAATACATGTGGTGATTTGGTCAGTGATGGCTACAAGCTCAGGAAAGGTAACGCTAAACAAACCTCCAGCATGTTTTGCAGCTTGCATTTGGAGGAGTGCCTCTGACACAGGAGATGATGCTCTCTGTGCAGTGGCAGGGAGCTGCTGGTGGCCAGCATTTTCTATCCACCAGATGGGTCTAATCACCCTTTCTCTGCCTGTTCATGATGCTGCCTCCCACTCTTGATTTAGGAAACACTCAGAGGTTTGGGAACCTAAACCTCAGATGCCTACAAGTTTGATCTAAATCTAACACTAGGTCTTAGAATGCTGTCCCAAACCATTACAGTGTGCAGGATATTTATAGCTTTTCCTTTTTTCCCCCTTGCATTAAAACACTTTTTCCATGTAGCCAGACATCCAAAGAGTGAACAATACCCACCAGACTTAGTATATTAAAAACCAGCAGCTGTGGCATCTTTGATATGATTTTCTGAGTTATGTTACTTTCACTTGTGTTACATGTGCTTTGAAATATTTGGTATTTTAGCTTTAACATCATGTTAAAATGAAATGTTCAAAAAGCTAGCAGTTTTCCAAAAGTCCCTGGCTTTTTTTTTTTTTTTTTGTGCAGAAGAATATACAAAGAACCTTGGCAAATAATTAAACATTCTAATTTGAGATAATCTTTGATTAATGAAGAAGCTGCTTTCAAATGCTCTTCTCTGGCTCTAATAATTGATCTCTAATTGTCCCATCTAAAGGTTATATATTGCCTTTCCTCATGATTGTGTCCTTCTAATGCCTTATAACTCAGATCCAGCTATTAGCAACATTCATTAATTCCTCTTGAAATTGCTGTGAACTTTCCAAATTGAAATAGTGCTTTATAAAACCAAGTTTAGTTTTGTTCTATATTTTTTAGTCTCTTGAGAAAATAACACCAAGAGATGTCACAAGTGTGATGTGCAATTATTCAATTCTAAATTATTTTAGAATTCATGTATAAACTATTTGAGGATGTTGGACAGAGGAGGTGTAGGAGGATAACCTAATTAAAAATAATAGCACAGGTGCTTTTTGTTCTTTTACTGCAAGTAAACAGGTGATGGATTTGCAATTAAGTACCTGATGTCTAAGTGGTAAATGCATTTATGCAAAATAGAAAACCATAAAATTTAGGATCTAGTGAAATGTTCATGATGACAGAAAAACTCTGGGTTGTTTCAGAGGGATTTTACTTGGCTCGCTAACAAGCTGGGCCATTTAAATGTATTTACTTAACTGCTTACCTAATTGAGAGATGATGCTTTGAAATATAAGTTGTTCACTCATATCTGGAATAAGCTGGTTTTGAATCTTTTTCTACTTTAGTAAGACAAACTCTCTTAACCTGTTGCTTGGCAGGCTTGATTTTATACAGTTTAAAGAAAATTGTCAAAGCTTCCTTGGTTTTCCTGCTACACATTAAATTATGTACCCTAAAACTTGGTGTGTGGCTGGTGCTTGACCACAGCATTACAGCACCAAAGGCTCATAATTACCCAGCATATTTTTTGTGTAGTTTCATATTTAAAAATGCATAAGGTATTTGCATGAGCACAGATTTTTACAAATATTACTAATTAATACAATTTGAAAATGCTTTTACTTCCTTTGCTCCTGAATTTTTCAGTCTAATTTCATTAAAGTGGAATACTTATTCATGTGCTGCTTTCCCCAATTTTGGCTTAATTGTTTCCAGTCTGTACAGCCCGGCTGTCTGGAGATGTTTATTACTGAGTAAATGTATTCTGGAAGGAGAGAGCTGGCTAAATTGCTGGAAAGAAAAATTCTACAATCTGACCTTATCAAGACAGGATCCAGAAGGTTCTTATTTTTCATTTTGACTGCGGACCATTAGCAAGGAAAAAAACAATCCAAAGAAGTTAACTATAAAGTCTATCAGAACAGTCATTGGTACTGGGGGGAGGAAGGGGAAGGCATTGTCAAACATTTCTAATCCATTCTGAAGAATTGCAGGAGAAGTGTTACATATCCTCAAATGATACAAAGCTATTTTCTTCTGGCTTTGGAAAACACAATTCTATTCCACACAAATGCACTTGGTATTTAGGGAACCTTTTAATATACTTTAAGTATATGATAACACAGAATGAGAGTATGGCATCAAAGTATTCAATAATATATTTTGTGTGATCTTTAGCAACTCTCCTGTGCATTTATGACTTGCTAGAGGGAAATGCACTTTTCAAAGATCATGTGTAGTCCCTATGGAGACCTGTAACCTTCCTCAGAGCAATTCACCACAAACTGATATGTCTGATCACAGCACAAGTGAGAGAGTCAGTTTAAAATGCTCTGGAAATGCTTTGAGAATACTAATAGGAGCCCTGCAACTGCTGAGTCACTGCCTGCAACCAGAGGTTCAAGCAAAGGGCTATTTGGGAATTATAAATATCAGTAGGAAGTCAGGTATTGGCAAAAGCTTTATTTAGACCTTGGACAGTTTGTGATCTGATTTGTGTTTAATTAGTTTATTAGTGCATCAAAAGATAAAATCTTTGGTTAGGAAGGGCTGGGAGATTCAAATCTGGGGTTGGGGAGGGAAGGAGGGAGTGTATGGATATCAAAAGGCTCCTCTGAGTGACACAAGAGCCTGTATTTGTTCTTCTAGAGTTTGGTGCTTATCTGTTGTTCCCACAGAACCTTCTGGGTGTGTGAATAAAGGGCAAGGTTTTCTCCTCACCTCTGTCCCCTTGAAGGAGCGATACTGTGCCCTGGTGGCCTTAATGCAGGGGCTTGTTGGTTTTCTTGTTATGTGGCATTAAAGTATTTTTCAGAAATTTCATCTTTGCTGAAAAGATCTACCACTGCTTGAAAGTGTGCTGTTCAACCCTCTCTGATAGAAAGCTGCAGAATGAGTTTCTTATCACAGAACATGCACGAGTATATCCCCTTCCTAAGCCACTGCTGGCTCTTTATGGTGGCCTCCCTCGGGCATCACACAGCACTTCTCTGGCTGTCACAATCCTTTATGAACTACTGCTTCCTCTACTGCTTTGAGGGCTTCCAGAACAGTAGCACACTATTTAAATCAGGCACAGCCAGTCTTTGCAGTTTCAGCTCTTGGAGGGTCCAGATCTCCATGGTGCTTCTCATTAATGAGTACTATGTTGTGTGTGGTTCTTGTGAAAAATAATTTTTATTTTGATGCCACACAAGTGTAATACAAGCTTAGCTTGTTCTTTTCTGACCTGTCTTTTCTTCCTTTTTTTCTCCCTGAGTCTTGCTCCGGATGGTAACTGCTGCAAGAACTTAAAAATAAAAATGAAAGCATGAAGTGCATTCACTTTTGTAGACCTGAAAATACAGATCAGGGGAAGGAGGGAAAATGCACTGGGATTGTTTCCCTACCTCCATTCAGTTAATGGTCTCAGCTAGTAGCCTGCAATGGTATGAAGTGCATCATAAAAGACATGATACACAAATATTTAAGAAAAAAACCCCAAAGCTCTACTATTGTGGGGAGTCTCTCAATAAAGTCTTGTTAATATTATCCCATTGCATCTGACTTGTAGCTGATTTCCAATTTCCCCTTTCAGAAGCTCTTTGACAACAGGCAGGAAATGTGCTTCAGGTAGCTGAAGGAGTTGTCAATTGTCCTGTACTGTGAGAGTCTGGACAAGCAGGTGGTCATTTAATGAGTGAGAACCTGCAGAAAAAACAGTGGCTATATAGAAAGAAGCTATATCTGATACAGAAACACCTTTACCTCTCTTTGAGAGGACCTTGGAGAAAGAATAGTTGGGAGATTTACTGCAAATCTGTCCCCAAAATACTCAGGTTTATTTCTAAGAAGATTATGCAAAACATAGCAAGCAGCCGCTGTGAAAAAAAGTGGGTGCCAGGTCCCCCGCTTTGCTTTCAGTTTCTCAAATGCACCCTTGGCTGTTGTGGTTCTGCTCCCTTGGGAAGGGATGGACACACCCCCCTTCTTCCCTCATGTTTGTTAAAAACAGCTTGAAATGTCCTCACTGTCCCAAGCAAGCATTAATATAAAATATTCAACTGGAGGGGGGGGGGAAGCTTTTATCCTTTTCAAAACATTATGATAATAGTGGTAAATTATTCCTTATAGCAAGAGGCTTTTAAAACATATGTGTGTGTTCCTTCCACTTGGAACTGAGGGTGAGGGTGTCAGAGGTACAGTTGTCTTTTATTAGAAGCAGCTAACTTGGAGAGATACAAGGAAGTTCTGTCTATTAGAAATATGTTCTCTTGCTGTTGCAGGTACCAAGGAGTTACCAAAGCCGAGGGGAGTTACTGGTCTTGTTTTTTCCTTTACATGGTAATCACTTGACCCCGATTCCCTTATTGTCCGTCTCTGGGTATTACTGTTATTAGTGCAGTGGTGGAATATTTCTCCTTAAATGTTACTGTAGAAAAGTAAAGAATTTTTTTTTTATTATTTTTTCACAGAGACACTACTTTAACAATAGATTTTAAAGTACAAATGCTATTTTTAATGACTCAGAAAGAAATGAAAATAACTGATACTGAAGAAAATCAGTATTAAGAGCATGTCACATAACAGGGAAAAATCTGTAGGTATTTAAGGAGGTGTGCCTAACAGTCCAGCTGAGAAGAAAATAGGGAGAAGTGCTTCAGACAAGCAAGAAGATTTCAGGAGCTTGCTTTGGCCGCCCAATAATTTAGCAGGAGCTACTAATAACCACTCTATAAATAAATAAGAATACCCCAACCCCCTGGATCATAGCTTCAGAGAGGTAACTCTCTATAAGGTAAAGCTAAATGGACAGTGTGAAGTATTTACAGTCTTAACCAGAAGACCAAAAGTCAGAATCACACAACCAGAACATTCCAATGCTGCAAATAGGCCAAATATGCATGTTCCCTTCAATCACCTCAGAAGCAAAATGGAACTTTCTAGGGTCTGGGAGGGAGGAGAACAAGGTAAGTGAGAGCAGGTGGAGGAAGGACAAAGGGTTTAAATGCAGCCTAAGGTAAAAAAGATGGGCTTTTCGGGTGGAGAAGAAGTGTTGATAGGGTAGAGGGAAAACAGCGGTGATAAGAAAGTTAGTGTAGCAAGCTCAGCAGAAAGAAGACCAAAGGTTTATGCTGTTGTTTACCAAGCCATTGCTGTTAGGCCTGAGGTGAAATGCAGCATGCTATCGTAAGGTGCAGATGGCATGCTTTAAAAAATAGCTGTGGGGCTTGCCTTATAAATACAGATAGTCTGAGTTTTTCTAAGCAGCTGTGAGGTGAGGAGAGCTCTGTGCTGCAGGTGCAGGGTGTGCTGCTTGGACATGCCAATGCCTTGCTGCTTCTTTTCAGACTCTAGAAAATGTAGTGTTTTCCTGCCTGAGGGTCTTCCAGGTCACCTCATCCTGGGTAAGACCTGCTTTTTATTGTTAAAGAGAATCCTTTGTGTGTTCTATTAATTTACCCTCTTGCCAGCAAGAGCACTCTGGGCTAGCAGTGCCAAGGCGAGCCTTCATGACCCGATGGACCAAGTGTCCTGGTATCTCACCTGGTATGGGGTGGGTGTGCTTCAGAGTACACTTGGTTATTTGTTGTCATATGCCTTGAGAAGAAGGCATATGTTTTGTCCCTAATTTATTACAAGCTTTATTGGTGTTCCTGTGGAAAAGCTCACATAGTTTCTTTCAGTCAGGGGACAAGGCTCCCATGACAAGGACTTTAACGCTGAGCCTGGGGCTGTCAGTGATGGATGGCAGATGGGTATAGCAAATGGTTAGGGTGAAGGATGAGTTGAAATGGTATCAGCATGCTTGTGGATGTGTCTGGCAGCACGTGGCTGGGGAAGCTGTTGGTATGAGCAATGTGTTTGGCTGTACACTCCTTAGTTCCCTCCGTACCCCGTGTACCCCCCACCAACCCTCAGTTACGGACATGCAGAACTTGTCTTCCCACAAAGCTGCAAATCCCTTTTTTAATTTCTTTTTCTTTCTCTAAACTGTCAGATGTCACTGCCTTCCTATCGCTGCCCTAATGCTCCCTAGAGAGGTGATGGTAGGGCTGCCCTCTGATGTATTTTCTTCCTTCTCTCTGTCACATCAGACAGTGCCTGCTGTGACTTTGGCCAGCTTCTGCGGCCTTGCTCCCTCCTTGCTGGTTGGTCTTGCTGTGGCTTGCAGTGGCTCCTTCTTCTTTTCCTGCCTTCTGGTTACTTTGCAGCATCACTGGAAAACAAACAATAACAAAAACCCCAGATTGTTAGATTAGTTCTGCAGTTAAAAAGGCACCAAGGAAATATGTTTTCTGGTTTTCAAGCCTTGAATTTAAGGGCAAAGGTTTTTTTTGTCTTTGTATTTCTTTCATTCCAGTTGAAGAGTTGAGGATAGCTGGGAAGAAGGGGTCAATATTCCTTCTCTCATGAGAGTCTACAAACATATGGCCTTTGCTAGCACAGCTGCTTTCCTACCCACCATTGACAATTAAGGCTAAAACTCAACATGTTTTTTCAAAGGAAAATGCAGTGGGAAAATTTTCACTCCACTGTTGAGTTCTATTTCCAAAGGCAAAATGGAAAGTTAGTGTATTTCGGCTTGAACTGACCTAAATGGCCAGCAGAACAAGAATTAAATACCTTTTTAGGGTGAGTTTGACATTGAATCCTGCTTGCCTCAGTAGCCAAAGTGCATCAACCTCTTTGCTTGGCCCAAATTCCTGGTGGTACAAAGTTTCTTGAGCAGCAGTCCAGTTATTGTGCTGTTGGAGTAAACAAGACAAGTTAGTGGGAAGTCTAAAAAATCATTTGACAGTGCAAAACAGGGTAAGGATACTGCAAGAGCTGATGGATAGAGGTTAGCTTTATTTTGGGTCAATATTAAGTGCTTTATGTGGTGGTTTTGTTGGATATTTCCTAGCAAAGAAGGTGAAATGTTACAGTTCAAGAGTGCCAAATATATTGGTGTCTACTGAAAATGGAAATCCAGATAATAAGCATTACTGTAGGGGTCTCTGTATGCAGGGCACCAGTGTAGAGTTGTATGTAAAGTACATTGTTAGTCCACAGCTCTGATCCCTTTGCCCCTATGTGTATCCTCACTGTTTGGTTTTTTTTTTTTCTTTTTTTGTTGGTTGGTTTGGTTTGTTTTTCTTTCCTGATGAAACCCCAGAGGCTGAATAGAGAGAAACTATTTTTGTTGCTTCCAGATGACACTGTCTAAGCTATGTATAGGAATGGGTGTCATTCAAGCTTGAATGGAGGGGATTGGGCTAACATGTGGCTGGTTTGAAATAACATTTATAGAGAGTAAGAAGAGAAAACAACTCTGTTCTCTAATTTCACCTTTCCTTTGCCTGTTTTACATTCTGTCAAATCCATGCTCTGTGTAAAATCCCACCACTCCCTCTGCCATGTGGCTGCAAACATTGCTGATTTCTAGATGTTACACTATTGATCTGCTCCTTCACTAAAACAAAAAAGTTTGGTTTAAAACTGTTTTCGTTATGATGGTGTGCATATTTTTGTGCCTGTATAGGAGAATTGTGCCTTCTTAATTTAAATTTTGCCATAGTGACAAAGGGGAAAAAAAAAAAAAAATATATGTACACGCACCTGGTTTTTGGTTAACTCTCAGAGGTCACGTGTTTGATCTCCTTGTGGGTCAGAGTCTGGAGAAGCAGGCACGTGACTGTGGTTGTTTCTTCATACACTGGCGAGTATTTGCACAAGAATTTCATCATCATCTCTCAGGAACGGCTGCCAACCGCAGGGTAACATGTTTCACTGTGGAGGGGAAAAGATGAATTTTATAAGTAAAACTACTTTTAACACTTTAACACTTCTTGACATGAAGGTCAATATGTGCCTAAATTACTCTAAGTAACTGAGTTTATTATAATTTCTCTCTGTCATATTCCCTTGCTCCAGCTGTGACACTGTGCTGTGCAACTTATTTAATTATACAGTGGTGCTTGCTGCTCTGTGCCTGTTCTTGGGTATGCTGTGAATATTTAGATTTTTCTTTCTCTGCAGTTCTGTAATTTAAGCAAATTCACCGAAGTGTATTTAACCTGAAGTAATCTAGAATGTGCGTTGCTTTGGGCTGTGCTTTTTTAGGAGCTTCCTTCTGCAAAATTATATTCACAAGCATAATTTTGTTCCTGTATAGACAGGAAGGAGAATCAGCACACACTGTGAACTTCTGTAGTTTTCATTTGTTTGATTTTAAAACAACTTTAATCCACAGTGCTATTGGTGCTTTCAGTGGGTGTATTTTGACAGTGTGGACCTATACTGTAAACTTGTGCCCTTATACATGTGCACACCCCCCAGTTTTCCTTCCAAAGAGTTCATTTGGACAGTAACCTGAAAATGTCAAAGGTCTGTGGGCTGAGCTGCATTCAGCAACCTGGTAAACAGCTATTGGAGGGCAGAAAGTGCAGGACATACTATTTTCATGATAATTTTTTTTTTTTCTGAGGATCTTAATACAGCTTGTTAAGTAGGGATTCTTTATATGCCTGTCAGCACTGTGCTGGGTAGAAAGACTGTGAGTAACATTTTAGAATATTTAAAGAAAATGTTTAAGGGGGGTGAGGGGACTTGGCAATTTTTTTTTTTTAAATAAAGACATCAAGAGACAACTACAGACAGGGGCTAGATCTATAAAAATATCATAAGTGGATCTAAAAATAGGACAAATGACTATTCTTATAATTAAGCCTAAGGGACTGTCCTGGGTAAGTATGATAAGATAGCTTGCTAATATTAACACTTTTTTTTTTCTATTTAGTCAGTATATTGTGCATAAAGGGCAAAACAGAAATAATCACCCCGACATTTGAGTCACTTGTGTCTGACTAATTCTCATCTGTTGTCTTTTATAGTTTTAAAATGGGAGATGAAGTAGTGGGGTTGATATCTGTGCTGATAAAATATGTAATAATGACCGTTTCCTTAAATTAAGTTGCGTGCGCTCTCTTTGAAAATGACAGATTGCCAGGGGTCATTGGTGAGTTCTTTACATTGAATCAGTAGGCAATACAGGCAAGTTCTGTGGAAGAGTCAAGAGAGCAAAGAACGAGTAAAAAAAAATTATTCTGACTTCATGTCATCGATAACTATTAAGTCAAAAAGTGTAATAAAGATTCAAGGAAAGGATAAACAAAACAGCTGAATGGTGTTTGTTTTTTCAGAGTAGTTGGTGGAGGTGCGTTATTTCTCTTAAAACGTTGATTATTTTTACTAAGTTGTATGGAAAAGAAAATCCTGATAAGAAACCATGTTTATCAAGGTGGGAATTATACTTTCGACTGATGAGAGTCTGAATTGCAATTTGAAGGGGATGGAGAATATAATTTTCAGTTAAATGAAGATAATTGGGTGGAATAAAGGCGTGCTGTTCGTATACAAATGTATTTGCTCTAAATGTAGAAAACAACAAATGACTCCTGAATTACTATAAAATAATTGCATGGGACTCTATTTTGCAGCAATTAGAAAATGCAATAATGCCAGTTAGAATTAAAAAGAATGAAAAAGAAAAAAATATCAAGCAATTTTGTGATTTTTCTCTCTATGAAACCTAATTCCCTTTCGAAGGACAAAAGTACTTTCTTATTCTGGTCTCAGAATTGGATCTCTGGGATTTCATTCCTCAATAGGATTTTGATTGATTTTATTTTAGTAGTTTTATCTTATTTCATAATGTTTGTATTAAATCAGATACCTCTGAGCACTTAATCATTTTTAGCTTCTAGATCTTTGTATTTAATATTATATTTGCTGCCAAAATTTAATATAAATAAGAATCACAATAAACATAGTCATTGATCAGATGCAGCAAACTACAGCAATGACAGGGAACCAAAAGACTGATCGAGAAATCTTTGTCTGTAATAAAGACACCTATTGACTTCAGTGGGGTTTGGGTCAGGCCTCAAATGGAAACAAAACCCGTCTGTGCCTGCCAGACAGGCCAGCAGATGACCTGGAATATGATAGCCATTAATCCACTGTAATAACTGTGTGTCCTTACTGAAAAATGGTGACTGGTAAGACAAATGGGAGGATGCTGGGCAGAATTCACATGGTGTAAAGTAGAGAATCTACAGACCAGAAGAACGGTATCTGGTGTCTAAAGCCAAACTGTCCTTCAGGCACCCTTATCATCCATCTCTTGATCATAAGTTGAAGAGTAATTAGCTGGCATTGCTGTGTGGGCCCTAAGAGATGAATGTTGGAGACTCCCAAACCTTCTTCACAGACTATATCCAGGAGAGGACATAGGAGACAGCAGTACCAATGCTGCACAGTCCACCCCCTAGGGACCAGGGGAGCTGAGCATCACTGACCACATAACTCGAGTTATCTGTTCAGAAAGATAAAAAGGATCCTTCCCTTACTTCAGCAGCTACGTCACTAGGGAGAAGAAGAAAGAAGGGGGGGGGGGGGGGGAAATCCAGGCATTAACTTGTGTGGAAAAGAGATTCACTGTGTAGAAAAGAATACACAGACTACTGAGTGTAGTCCTAAAGTCTGGTCCTTTTATCTGCAAGAGACAGCCAGGGAGCTCTGATCTCCAACCCCTTCTCCAAAGATTGTTTCCATAATTTTTATTGAATGCTTGTTATTAAAAATAGAGGACTATATCTTGTTTATGTGAGTGTGTACTGGACATGGTTTGATAATGTCCATGGGATCATGACATGCTTGCTAGTGTTGTAAATCAAATAAGCCTTTTGAAACAAAATGTAGTTTATATTTTCTAAGTATGGATCCTGATATTGCTTGAAAATCAACCTTGCTTACTGATTAAGCTCATGGGTTCTTAGAATTTGTAATTTGAAGAAGTGAAACTTAAGTTATCTTACAATGTCTTTAGAGTATGATGAGCTACCTGTATTAGTAATGACGGTGATGTTCATGAACCCAGTCTACTTTTCTAGATGTTTCACAACATCTGCAGAAGGAGATAAAGATATCTAAACCATCGTTCCCGATGACTGCCAGATTAGGTCCAGGTCAATACTCATCCAACCCACTGAATGAACACATATTGTTGCCAACACCTCAGGATGGCAGAGGCAAGGTCTTGAATCTGCTGTTCAGCTGTGGAGGAATTAAGAAGCAGCTCCTAGGGAATAGGGAGCCTGGTCACACCTACAGAGGTGGCTTTCAGCAGGTTGTCAGCTCATTGGGAGGTGGCTAGTTGGGTGTATTGATGCCAGCCAGCTCAGTCACTTTAGCATCCCACCCAACTGCTTGTCTTGGTGTAGCGCTTTGCCTCCTAGAAACCTTGAGTAGCACTTTGAGAACCAGGATGTTCAAAGATCTCTTTTATTCAGCCATTTTTGTCATTTTATTTGTCTTCCTACCAGCAAAGAGATGATTAGGATGAATGAGTGGGAATGATAAATCCGGTGACAATGAGGAGGTGTGGAGACAGCATAAAAATAGGATGTCTCCAATACCTCCCAGGAGAAAGTGAACATTAGCTAAATGAAAAGTGCTGTCTTAAAAGAGATGCACTGGCTTTTTTTTTTTTTTTTAAAACTCTACGTTGTGGGAGAGTAAAAGTTGTTACTGTTACTGTGTAAGATATCAATCTGGAGGGGGAAAAAGAAAATGTTCTCATCATAAACTAAATGATAGCAAATTATGCCAGGTAACTAGCATCATGCTGGCCATTTGGCTAGAGTATAAACTGATTTGGATTAATTGGCACTAATGAGGCTGTGCTGTTTAGGGATTTATATTTAAATACCAACTGTTGTCCTTCCCATATGTGTTGATGAAGCTCTTCTGGATGGTGTTCAGGTGTTGGCATAAAAAATTGATAAAAAGAAAACGAATCAGCATTTACATATTTGTAGTGAAAAGAATAGAGACAAACTTGTCATAGAGGATTTAATTTTAAAAAATGTCTAAAACTTGGAGTATACCATCACACTGATGCTCAGAACCTGTCTTCCACAAGAACTCAGGCTAGGTTAAGTGACAATGACTGTAACGCTCAGCTGACTACAACCCGTATAATTGTCTGCTGTTCTATCCACAGCTTGTTTCTGGATAGCTATCTGTAGTATACTATTGGTTTTAAGAAGAGAGAGCTGATACTCTTGGATGTTAGGTACTTATGGAGGATATGTTTTCTTCCTCAGAGAGGAAAAGCTATATTCTCTAGTAGCTCTATGCTGCATATTATGTGCTAATCTGTCCTATTTCAGCCTATCATCTAGAGCTTTTCTGTAGCACCAAAACTCTTGGGGCTGCTAAAAAGGCAGAGAATATTATGTGGTCATAACTATACAGTTCTCTAAACTGGGGCAACCACCAAGCACCTCAATGAGCCTCTTGACTGCCTTCTTCAACAGAATGCATCAGGCAGCACCAACAAAAATTTGCCCTGGGGTACAGGGTACGTGTCATAAATTTTCTTTGCCAACAGAACTGTAAAGCCAAGTGCACAAAGCCTTTCTTGAACACAGTGGTGTCTCTGAGCATTACAGTTACAGGACTGTTTTTCTTATCAGGATCAATGAGCTTGTAAATTTTGCAGTTATAGTTTTGGATATTCTGTTAGAAACTATAGTCTGTCACATTTGCAGCTTGACTTGGGCTTTGCTCCTTTCCCAGGACATACACAGCTAAACCACCAGGATATTCGGTGTAGCTAGAAGG
The DNA here is from genome assembly GCA_024605025.1 of Megaceryle maxima. Lineage (NCBI taxonomy): Eukaryota > Metazoa > Chordata > Aves > Coraciiformes > Cerylidae > Megaceryle > Megaceryle maxima. The sequence goes on along the minus strand of JANHGN010019682.1, from coordinate 39,783 downwards.
AAATATTCATTCAAGGTCTTGGTCTTGAAAGCTATGTTTCTAACGATGTCTTTGCCTGCCATCTGCGTCCTGCCTGCTCTGCCCTTGTACATGAGCACGGCTGTACACAAACACCCCCTCCTATTTTTAAGTCAGGAAAACTGAAAGAGACTGAACATTGCACAGCCTGGAAACAACTTCAGTGTAGCTGTGCACCTGCTATTTTTAGTAGCACAGACTGCAGAAACAATAACGCTGCCTCTGGCTTTGAGATCTCAAAATTGTGAATGACACTCTAGCATTTGTAACTGCTATTGGTCTGGTGGGAGAACTTAGAAGCTGCTGATATAGCTTAAGAAGGGAAGAGCATCCGATCTATGGTGGTGGGGGGGAATAAGCCTTTGGGGGTTACAGCAATATGTTGCCTTGGAAATACTTGAACTGATCAGTTTTACCATTTTATTCAAACACTTCACTTTTAAAAAGCTTTAAATCAAGTTAAGTTTGGGTCTTGAATGAACAGCTTTAGTGTCTGCTTATCAGCCACTTGTGAATATGCATATTGCAGAAAATAAACTGTGGCATTTTTCATTTTAAGGTGAAATTGAATGACCTGAAAATGGATCCGTCTTCTCCTGTGCTACCAGCAACCATTTTAGAACAAACTGCCTTGCGTTTAGGATGCAATCCCACAGACAAGAAACTTGCTTTTCACTTAGATGAAGAAGATGAGTTAAAGCATCTTCGTGAATGTTTCTGTATTCCACGAGTCAAGGATCTGCCTCCAAGTGAGAATTATAATAACAGTGAGAGTGTGTGTGTGGGGGAAAGGGTGGGTCTTCACATCTTCTGCCTGTATTTATCACAAATCCTCAGAAATTATTGTCACTTATGAGATAATTGAGCAATTGCTGTTCTATCTGAGCACAGTATGTCCCTGGTGTTGCTAAATCAATCCATCAGCTTATTCTAGCGCCAAAAGCTTTATGTTCTCATTCTCATCCTGAATAAAATGTGAGGATACAGTACTTACATGGTGCTTATGCTGTCAGTCAGCTGCTTTGAACAATATAGTGACTGATTGAAAATTATAGGCAGAAGCATTTCTATCTAATGGTTTGAAACGGCAGTGATGCTTACAATAGTTCAGAGCAGTTGCTTCCTTGGTATAATATAGTTTGGTATTATCTATCTAGTTACAACTATTTTTGTTAATGAAAGAGATGTTACCTTTATAATATTAACATTTATGCCTTACTGCTGATAGGAGACATACTTTTCTTCCTGAGGCCAAATGAAACACTGTGCCTTAGAACAAATAATTGATCTGAGCAAATAATTCATAAGAAAACCTTTTATTTGAATGTCTTTCCCACTTTCCTCATGAATTGCCTACAAATAGATAACTGCACATGGTTTCAGTGCAACCATGTAAAATGGTTCTCGAAATTTTTCTGCTCATTCCTGGTTTGTAGGTTGTTTCAAGGACTCTGTGACATGCTTGGACATGGGAGCAGGGGTACCTTTGATTTTTCAAGAGAGGACCTGGCGTGGAAGCAGGAAGGGTTTGCAAGCTAAGAGGGAAACATTTGATTTGGGTTAGCACTCTCAGCCCAGAAATACTACAAAACTTCTGTGTCTTTTTTTTTTTTTGTACCCACTGCCGCTGTGTTTGGACAAAACCATGCATGGAAACCTGGTGGAAGCACTCACTTATGAGGCAGCATGGTCCTGGGCTCTTGTCCTGCTTCCTACCTCCTGCCTGGGTTTATTTTCAGCTCAGATGTCAAATAGATTGCATGCAAAAGCTGTGCCTGCCCTGCAGGCCCTGGCCATCACATATGGGAAGGTGAAGAAATGGCATTTTATTTCCTTAAATGGTGAACATACATAGATATAGACACTGTCTTCTTTTTCTACCCTCACAGAAAGCATTTATTAAAAATTAAAGGAAAATATATCATAGAGCTATCTTGTAAAATATTTTCATTTTCTAATAAATGCAGATAAAATTTTCTGCATTTTTTTTTTTTCCAGAAAGAACAGTACTGATGGTACATGAGAAATTACATTCACAAACTATATCCAGTAAGATGTGATAGAAAATGGTATCAACTGTCTGAATTCCTGGACATCTCTTGAACCTAACATTGTCTTCAGTATCTTCCTGCTGAGCAATGCTGAATGTTGGGAATATAGTCTGCCCCTGTCCCTGGGACATGGGAATGATAAATCTTAGTTCTCTCTATATTGGTGGTAGTGGTTTCTCTTTCCCCACACTTAAATCTTTGAGTTTTATTATTTATATTACTCAGGGTAGAACTGGATGCTTTACAAATATTTAAACTAGGTGCTTCCTCTGCATTGAGGAGATGTTCTCAGCCTGTCTGCCAAGAAGTAATATGTTTTTTGTTTGTTTGTTTTGTGGGGTTTTTTTGTTGTTGTTTTGTTGTTGTTGTTGTTGTTTTGGGTTTTTTTTTTTTTGTTTTGGTTTGGTTTTTTTCCTCCTGATTGCCTAAGAAGGTTTCTTAAACCTCATCTGTTTGTGTGGGTATGACTATTCTGTACTCAACGCCACTTCAGCTGCCACCACACTGCTGCAAAAAGTCCCTCTAAAGCTGGAAGCTCACATGGTCACTGTGCTGCTGCCCTTAAGCTGACTGTGCTATTGAAACCCAGTTCAAGGAGGGCACCCAAACTGGAACCCTGCCTTTGACTGCAACATGTCAAATGTCTGTCAAGAATATGAATGATCAGTTTCCAGTGAGCTGTCACAGCAGCTTCAGACTAAAGAATCTTCTAAGAAGTACATAGAGATTTTGATACCCCTTTGCCAGTTTTGATTGTTTTCCTTCCAACTTCTGTTATCGTTTGTTTTTCAATTACCATAACATTTAGACCCAAAGACTGCTGCTGTGTGTTGTTGTGGGGTTTCTTTTGTTTGTTTGGTTGGGGGTTTTTTTGTTTTTGTTTGGGGTTTGGGGGTTTTTTTGTTTGTTTTGGTGTGTGTTTGCTTTTTGTTTGTTTTGGTGTGGGTTTGCTTTTTGTTTGTTTTGGTGTGGGTTTGCTTTTTGTTTGTTTTGGT